>PVHY01001108.1:0-174440 GCA_004024945.1 Uropsilus gracilis | reverse complement strand
AGAAAACTTCAGGAAAAGAGGTAAATGAGAAGGAATGGTGATACATAACTTCTTTCCCACTGGGCTTCGTGTCACTGGTTCTCATATAGTCAAGATAACTGCAGCTCTGCAAATTGGGGCTTTGTCACACACCCTCTCCAGAAAGCTGTTGATAAGGTTGGTGCCTTAAAAACTGCTCTGGACAGTTGGGATTGTGGAAGTAAATGCTGAGTATAGGTGGAGCCAGGGTGGGACTTAGGGAAGGGTCATTCAGGATGAAGAGTGTCCCGCCCAGAATTCACAGTGGATAAAACATTCACTTGTCACTGGGAAAGTACAAGAGTAGTTTCTTCTATTCCTTGTGCCCAGTGACTCTGCAGTCATTCATGGTCATACAATCCTACTAATATATTGCTCACACTAAGTCACAGGTTTACACTAACAGTCTTACTCAACTAGTGAGAATTTGGCCTATCTTTTTTTTTTTTAAGACATCAACCGATTCCTATCATAGCTATGCATTTTTATTCAGTGCAAGTAAATATAGGCAGTTGTCTCTTTCCCACTACTTTCCACGATAAATAGCATGAAATTAAAACAACTACTGTGTAACATTCTTTGCTGAAATAACAGCACCTCCTCAGAAATACCCTTCCTTTCTAGGATATTGTTAGCATTCTTTTACATAATCAACATCTTATCAGATAATTCTGTAAAAACTGACATTTCTAGCTCTGTAGACTTCCGGTCCCTTAAAATACTACACCAGACACTGCCAGACGAAAAGAAGACATTCCAAGAACACTTTCAAATGCTGCTTTGTGAGAACCACTGTTTATTTCCACAAACGGCTGGGCTGCTTTTAATTCTCATTTGCATGTGTGGGCAGCCATTTCTTCAGCATGCTCCCATGTTCTAATTGGCTCACTACATAGTTTCTTGGCTCTCTAGTTGCAAATCATCGTTGACTTTTAACCCACCTTGCCTGAAGAACAACTTTCTGTCTATTAGTATTTTGGGCACTGATCTTCATTTTATAAATTATCAAAGAATTATAATTGATGTTTTGATTGCTTCTTTTTTATTTAGTGTGTAGTGATATTTTAATTTTTAATGACTGCATTTGAAAAGAGAAAAATCTCAAAGAAAAAAATAACTGGGGAGAGAGAGATACTCATTTAGAGAGAAAATAGGGACGCCTCAGGATGTAGGCTGGTTATATAAAGAGAATTGTGACCTGTGAAGACCTTATAACTGTAAGTATCGCAGATTCTGCCTGTTTAAATTAATGCTTGAAAATAAATCCTCTCATAACATTAACACATTTCCTGTCTTAAAGATCACAGTTTAGAAAATGACTGGATGATTCTTAACATTCATTCAAACTGAAAGTTTATAATTTTCAGCTGTGACCTGAGGGTCTGGCTAGGAGCATGAGCCAGATAATTCTCTGACTAAAAGAAGAATAAAGAATACACTTGATAATAAATGTGGGTGAAAAACCATAATGAAATGAATAACTCTCCAAGCTTCTGATCATTTTAAATACCTGCCACTGAAAACCTTGAATAAAAGAGTGAATCTTCCATGCCCAACAGAAAGCTGCCTTTCAGCTGGAAGAAGGGTGTGTCCCGAAGATTTTACCTGGAGCAATGATGATCTTGTCAAGCATTTCAGTGAGACCAGCCCAAGGTTTTAGGGTGGGGATCTAGACTGGTTATACCTACCTTCCGTACTTCTCCCAGAGAAGGCAGAAACACCTTAAGCCTGCATGTAAGAACATCTACTGAGAAATTATTTTAATCAGACACCTGCTGAGTGGGGGAAAGGAAAAGAACAGAGAAGAACAAACAAAACTCCCTGGGTCTTGGATGTAAGAGAATCCAGCCGCGATGGACTGGAACATCTTCAGAACAGCTGCAGTGCTGTTCGTTTTTCTGGTAGGTGACTTCTGCTGGAAACCCTTCCTAATCATTCTCATTGTAAACACGTGAAAACTTTTTAGAAGCTGTTACTGTTAGTTCTAACTTATAGCCATTAAAAGTTTATGTTAATAACAAGGTGATTTTATGTACTAGATTTTTAAATAGTGTTTCTCTCCTTAATTGAAGACTCAAGCTCACATTAATGCATCAGTGTTAAGTCATCATATTACATCTCTGACAGCCAAGTCATTGCTAAGTCATGCTGGGAAAATAATGAATTCAGGAAAGTCTTATCACAACTGATAGCATTTTGTTGTTCAGAAATCTTTCATAGTGGGCTTTTAAATGAATAGCATAGGTGTGGCATGATTTTTAACCTACTTGTTGTTCCATCTTTTGGTATCTTTGCCCTGTAATCTTTTGGATTCATAAAAATAAAATCCATATAAATTAAAATCATAGTCATTTGTCACTGGCTCACCTGCTTAAACAATTACATTGGTCCCAAAGGGAGGTTAGGGTCGCTATTACTAATAGGAAATCCCATAGTACTCAACTGTAACTTTATTTAAAACATTTTTTATTTTAAAAAATGATGGTATGGAAGATTTATAAATGACATAGTGCTGAAGGGGTGGCTTTAATTAAAGAGTAAGTATAATTATTATAATACTGTTCTTACTACTGGGAAGTTAGTATTGACTGATATAGAAGTTGTACTTTGACACAGACACACATAAGAAAAAAATAGTTTATTGTACCTTTTCCTGTTTTTAGTTTTCTCTTTCTAAGGCAAGTACTAAGTGGAATGCAATTGTGCTAACTCAATGTTTTAATTATAGCCTTTCTCACAGTGAGGTTAACGCACTCTAAAAGGGCAAGTGCCAGGTAAATCACCCTCCAATTTGGCAGGATGTATTCTTGTGGTACATATTTGTTTCTACTTGTTTAATTTTTGAACTGGATTGTTGGGTTTCTATAATCACAAGTTAAATCTTTGATTTAAAGTGTGCTGGTTAGCTTGAATTCAGTTTAGTAATAAAGAGGTCATAATCAATAGATTTACTAAAAGCATCAGTAAACTGAGTGCTTTACTCCCATATCTGCCTTTCAAACATTAGCCTTATTCCAAGGACTTCTAAATGGATCTTTAGGATTCCTTGATACTATACCTTGGGATGTGGCAGGGATTCATGAACAGCTTGTCATTTGAACAAAGGAGCATTATGTGTATGATGAAGTATTTTTATTTTTAATTCTGGATAAATTGGATTCATTAAGGCCTTTTATAGTGTCAGTTCACTCAAATTTATTCAGACTCATATGTGCTATCACTAAATCGCTATAGTATCTTATTTCTTTGTTTTTATGATTATTTCCAATTAATTATACTCTATAAAAACCCCTTTAAAGACAGCTTTCTGATTATTCATCAGTAAACTGTATCATTTTATCAATATATGCATACTTATTGAGTTTTCTCTTCTTAGAGAGGTCCTATTTCCTGATGCTGGAAATTTGCTAATTTTTAGATTCTTTGTAGCAACATTTTGCGTTAGAGTCAGTCACAAACTTCTTATAAAGATTATTGCTCAGAGAATGTATGCTATGATAAATTAAAACATTTCATTTTCACATTACCATAGTTTTTGTGAAATATTTCATTTTCAAAGGTTTAGAAAAATCATTTTTAACCATTCATATTATCAGATAAGTGAATAAATATCCTTTATTCAGTGAAACTTTATTTTTAAAATGCCTTTTTCTTGAAAATTAATCATCACTATAACAACTCGTCTACTTATATATATAACAGTTTATGAGTGTTTAGTTTTACAAACCAAAAATAAAAGTCTATGTAAAGTCTTTATATTCTTCTCCGCATAAAATCAATGTAACAGTCTACATTAGGAAGCATATTTGACAATTTGAAGATATTTAAGACATTTAAACTGGCAATATGATGCAAATCCACACAAGAACTGGGTATCCATCTATTTGCAACCATGCTGCATACTCTACTCAACTTATTTGAAAGTTTTAGACCTTGTTCAAATTACTGGGTTAGACCCAGGAAAACAAAGCTGAAGAACCTGTTCATACAGTGACCAAAATTGCCACGTGACTGTCCAATTACTTAGATCAGTCTCCTGAACAGACAATAGCTTAGACCTGTTATAATACTTCAGGTTAAATAGTTATTATTGATTCTGCAACTATTTTTCTTCTTTTGCTCCCATAAAATTAGTTTACATCAGAGGGCAGGGTAAGAAGAAGAGTTAGAATGTATTCTGGGCCAGAAAACAAAGTCACTTATGCACAAAATGTAAGAAATCTCTGCCAAATGGTTATGACAGTGGCATAACATGTTGCATGCTACTGTGGGAAAGTAAAATGGAACCAATGTAAATTCTAAATATTAGGTACAACTTTGCAAAGTTGAATTAGTCAACTCAAATCAGTAAGTAGGTCAAACTGTCCTTTTCTAGAAAGGGCTATATTTTGCAGCTTATACGTAAAGATAAACAAATCAATGATGATTTGATCTCTTCAATTTATCATACCAGTCAAAATTTCCCCCATCCATGGTTAATATTTCTGATGTCAAAACAAAACCAAAAATTGTCTAACTACCTGATTAAGCAGCTGACAATTTTAACATCACTGAGATTACTTAGAATACAAGCCATTTGACAGTATTTCTCAGTATTGTAGCTAAAATGCATTTGTAAATAGCATGTACTTCGTTGTATAGACCATCAGTTTATTTGAAATGGATATCTTATTGTGTTTTCTGATGACTCGAGTAAAAAAAAAAAAGGCTAGCAAACAAATACAGACCAAACAGAAAAGAAGCAAAAGAGAGAATTTATACTTCCTGTGTATATCTTACCGTGATGTATATTAGAAATTAGTTGTTCAGTATAATATAGAAAAAAAAGAAGCAATGTTGTTTTTCACCCATTCAATATTTATAAAAATATTTAAACAAAATCACTCCATTTGTGTGCTGTTCTTAAAAGTTTTATTATTTCATTGCAAATTTCGGGTAAGTATATTCTTTGGCCTTATTGAAAATTGAAAGCATAAATTTATCATCATTTGATTCATTTAAGGTGCTACGGGGTAAAAACATGTGCCATGCCTGAGTTAAGTAATAGAAAAAACTAAAACATTGAGAAGTCTTGTCTCGAAGGTTTGACCTCTAGTGGACTCCTAAGGGACAACATGCTCCGATATATAAAGGCTCACCAGCAAAGAAAAATAGCCCTCTTGGCCACTCTAAGCTTAATTTTTGATAACTTTTTCTCTATTATGCATCTACAAAGATGTTTTTCCTGAATAGCCCCATGTCCTAACAAGCATTGCCTAATGTCTAAGCAGAAAGCATGCTCAGCCTTGCAGTTCCGTCCTCTCATCAGTGAGGGAACACCCTTACAGAACACTGGGTCATACCACCCCTGCTAGTTATGCTTGGCATGCAAATTCCTTTAATGGTCTAAGGCAACTCAGAGCAGTTAAATGTCGTCTACTGTTGATCATGCTCTCCATCAGTCTGTGAGGATAGTGCCTAGCTTTTGACACTTGTCTAATGAAAAACCACATCCCCACAAATTATTGCCCATTAAAAAACACTTGACTGTAAGTTATCTGAGGGCAGGTTCTATGTCTGATTCACTTCTGTATCTTTCACAATGCCTTGAACCAATACAAGATTGCCCAATAGATGACTAATAACACAAAGTAGTGGCATCCAGAAGGAATTTTTAAACTTTGTATTTCTCCCTCTTATATACTCCAAAAAGATCATCCATGTATTAAACATGGAAATAATCACCATGATTTCCCTACACTTATTTTCATGGTTTTACATCACATTTCCTTATTATTTCATGATAAGGATTGCCTTAATGTCTTTAGGACTAAGCACAAAATTTTTAATTCAGTCTTAGATCCATATAGCATTCATCTAACATGTATTTGTCAAATAAATAAATAAACCCATGATCAAATAAGAGAAATTAACCTCTTAAAATGTGGTCAATTTCAGATTGATAGTTTTTTCCAAAGTAATACAAAAGAAAGACAAAAGAAGAGACTTTTGAAAAGGTGCGAATTATTTTATTTTAGCTATATCCACTTTATCTTTGTGATGCATGTAACAAATATATTAAAACCTGATTCTTAATAAAAGCTGTAGCGTGACTGGAAGACCACTTTCCAATTATTCAATGCAGTAGGTTTTTCTTATAAAAATTATTTACTATATTTTATTACATGCAAAGAAATGTAAATCACAATGTCAAAGAAAAAAATCTTTAAAAGTAAATATAAGTAGCTAATCATTGAAATTAGCATGTAATTTTATATCTTGTGTTTTTTTAATATGTCAATGAAGTTAAAATAGAGAAAAATGATGACTTATTGAGGATGTACTTCAAGTGAGAGTATGTATTCCCAAATTATTCCCTTGAACTTGCTTCCTATAAGCCATTGATTTAACCTCATATTTCCTCCCTTCCTGCCCTTTCCTCCATCTGTCCGAATCAAAGCACCTGCATAAAGTTTTCAGTTTCCTGAATCTCTCCTCTTTCAAATCAAGTCTCTTACTTTCTTCTTTCCTTACCTTCAAAAATCCAGGTCTCTCTTTTAAAATACTTGAACACAGCAAGTAATTCTACTATGACAGCTTTCTGTATCACATTCTTTATGCCTTTTCCCCCTCTATTCAATCTTGACCCTTTAACCCCTGATCTTGTTCCCCAATCTTTCAGCGAGAAAAATATTGTTCTAGTCAACTGAAAGCGTTCTTCTAAGGTGACAATATTATTGGATTTCTTCGTGATTCACACTTACCATCTTTTTGTTTGTTTGTTATTTGCTACTTGGTCACACCCCACCTAACTCACAATTCTCCCTCCCTTTAACATAGTAAATGTACATTATATTTTCTGCCTATTTCTTTAGCCATTCTTTCTATCTCTTCCTTGATTTCTTGGGGTTTTTTTTGGTCATTGTTCCCAGTTGTCTAAACATAGGAATTTCTCTAGTTTCATCATCAGCCACAGGCTGTTCCTTTGCTGTATTCTCTGTTTCAGGGATTTCAAATTCTCCTGATTTCAACCATCCTATCTGAGCAGATATCCCTTAGATTTATATCTTGAGCTTGAACAACTGTTTGTGATGCTGACACATGTTTCAAATTGCTGAGCATCTTCACATGAACATTTCTCTGGCATCTCAAACTCAGTGTGTTCTAACCTGCTAACTTTTGCTACTGCTTTCTCCCAATCTCATAACGTAAAAATATTATTACACACACATAGAAAAAGAATACCATCACATGAGATTCCTCCCTCTCTTTGACTCCCATCTCCCATTTGTTGTCAAGCCATGTCAATGTTATGGACACAGTCTCTCCCTTCTGTTCCACTACCACTACTTGGAATCAGCAGCTCAACTCTGGCCTGATTTAATGCCTAAGACTCAGCTCTTCATGGCCTCTAATTGCTGCCTCTTCCTACCACTTCCACCAACTGTCAGGGTAATATTTTAAGCCTCCAATTTTTTCATGTTTTTTCCAAGATTAAGAAAGTTCGACATTTCCCTCTGTACACAGGGATTTGGTGTTAGAATTGGAAAGGTAACTGTAATAATTTAGTCAACTCCTGTCATTTTCCCAATGAAAAAACAAAAGCTCAGAGACTGTAAGAAGTGTATTTACTGACTTAACAAGCTCTTTTCATCTGAATATTTTGCCTTTGAAAGTCCAAGTCTTTGTTTTAGAGCTTTTTTTTAGATTCTGAGCAAAAGATAATAAGGTTCTATCAACACAGCATATTCTTAAGCAGACTTGGCAATTTTTTTAATTACTGATTCAACTAAGAGTCTGACACTATGGTGAAACCTACTTGGTCTTCTGCCTAAGTTATCTCTCATGGGAAAAAGAATGACGGAACTTCATAAAGTTGGGGAGGTTTCTTAGTCATCTTGCTTCCCTCTCCAAAACAAACAGCAGGCATTGACACTAGTCTGGTGAAGGAAGTTAGAGGTCGTTAACAGGTGTGTGCATCATTCTGTAGTTGCGAAGAATGGCTTCCAAACAGACAACAAGGTATCCCCGTAACTCTGTCCCACACCCACGAACAGGAGAGAAAAATGTGCTCATGAGTTCTCAGGTGGCAAGAAGTACACATATGCATTGAATTCACTTCACCACTTCACCTGAGAGGGATCCTACAATAACATTTCAGTTACCTGTCAATTCTTTGGGTCATTTACTATTATTATGACTATTACTGCTATTATTATTATTATTACTGTTGTTTTTATTATTGTCTTGAAGCATTCCTGATCATAAGGATGATATGAAATTAGGTCAGAAATCAAAATTTTCCTAAGTCTTTGCACACAGGATGTCAATTCCTTAAAGTATATTTGTTGATAGTTTCCTTGTAATAGGTTATCTTATACTTTCTTATAAAACTTACAGTTCAAGAGCAAACAGGCTCAATTGTGTTGGAATGTATCCAATCATAAATTACTATCCAAAGTTCAATGTATTCTTTATAAAATGGAGCTAATTAAAACTATTGACGACCTACACTTTTTGAAGTTTGAATGCATAGATTTCTCAAAACACATTGTGTAGGACCTGGTTATCACTGAGTGAATTGCAGTCATGATAATTACAATGATTAGCGTTCAATATATACCATGAATATATAATTCCTAGAAAGCGAACAATATCTCTTTACACTATTCATATTAATATAGACATTTTTGGAAGTATCAATAATGGCAAATTTTTTAAAATATGTACTTGGGAATGAAAATGTTATTGTTATTTAATGGTAAATTTGAAAATAATAATAAAAAGTATTTTAAAATTACTCTTTGAAGTGTTTTTTAATGTAGCTTATACATTTATTTTTATCATTGATGTAGATAAATCTAATTGTGATAACAATGTTCATAGTTAGCAATTTTGAAGAAATTCAGAAGTTGAATGTTTCTTATTTAGAAAGAAATAAAAACTAAAAATTTATATCATCTTTCATTAACTCTAAGTGCAGTTTAAAACTTAAGAATAGGATACTGGCCTTCAAATATCTAACTCTTCACCTAATTTTTCAGGTAGAATTTTTATATCTTTTATATACTAATATAGTAAATAAAATATATAATTATTTGTGACTTAAATGATGCCTTTGAGCTTTAAAGAAAAATAGTTTAAATTATCCTGATTTCTCAATACAAATCCTATGTAAAGGTTAAGTTTATACGAGGCAGAGCAAGGCAGAGCTCTCCTTGACAGTTCACCTGTTTGACCGGAAATTTGCTTAAGGTAGGGAATGGGGCTACAGGGAGTTGCTAACTTAGTGATTACCCGTGGCCCTGCAATTTCCTTTCCTTGCCATAGAAAGATACGTTTATATCCTCTATTTTGTTTAGTCCAACAACATACATTCAACGTTAACTAAATGGTCCCATAAAGGAAATGATTTTGCTTTTTTTTTAGCACTTTCAGTTCTCATATTTTGAAGAAAATGAAAAAACTTGATCTTTAGATCCTCTATTAAAAATGTGATGAGCAAATTTTCAGAAATTTTCAACTACTTTCTACTTTGTTTCCTTTCTTCACTCTAAAACATTTTTTTAGTGAGTTGTCAGATCAGGAAAGTAGCCAAGTGTTTTCACATAAATTATTGTTGAGTACCACTAACTAGCATCAGGCACACATAGCACTCCAGAACCGAAAGTCCTAACTTATAATATTACAAGTATCTTCATAGGCAAAAAATGAAGAAAAAAACTAAAACTGATAAAGAACAAAATTAAAGTTAAAACCCAAAAGCAAAGTAATTCATAACATCATATTAAACCAGAAAGATAAACCAGATCCACCAGCAACTGAACTCTTAAAATAATTCTGACTCACACGATATCATATGATTTATTTTTTTAAGCAACTAGATAACATGAATTAAAAGGCATTCCATTGGGGCCCTCAGCACAGCTGGCAGCGCAGCAGTTTCATATAAAGCATTCAAATAAAAATTAACACTATTATGATTGTTTTCTTTTTTATAGGTTGTGATGGAAGTTAACAGTGAATTTCGAGTCCAGGTAATACAGAGCAAATCAATTTTTCAAATTAAAAATAAAAAACAACTTCAAAGTAATGACATATTTTCCAAAGTAAACTCATTTTGATCAGTAAATTTGATGCTTTGCTTAAAATGTATAGATTATCAAAATTATCAATTTATTTAATTAAACATCTCTGTTACAATTATCTTCTTTTCCAAAATATTTAGTGGAATGTGAATTATGATGTAAAGCTAATAGATATTATTACTTTATCCTGCCTACTCAAGGTAAGAGATTATAATGCTAAAAATGGTACCATCAAGTGGCAAACAACAAGAAGGCAAAAACGTGAGTGGATCAAGTTTGCTGCAGCTTGTCGTGAAGGTGAAGACAACTCAAAGAGGAACCCAATTGCCAAAGTAAGTTCAACCCCCTCAGCATAATATCAAAAACTGGAATGAATATAGCTAGTTTCAAAAGAATCTGTACTTTAGATATTTTATTAGAATATTTCACTGAGAAGTTGTGATATGTGCCATTGTGCCATTCACAATGTGCCATTCACATTATGAAAATGAAAAGCACTACAAGGAGAAATGAAACACATAGTAAACAAGTAAACAATGACTCACCTCACCAATGAAATTAAGTCAGATGGTCATGTGTTACTCCAAAATTTAGGTGAAAAGAGTACAAAATAACAAATCAAACTCCATTCAGAGAACAATGTTAATTCTGTCTGCCTCACTCTTAGAATTGGATTCTTAATTTTGGCTCTTGAATAGTCAAGTAGTCATTCACACATCCTCTCTCGTAATATTTTTTCTCTAATTTTCTCTCAATTTCCTTGATACACACACACACACACACACACACACACACACACACACACACACCCTCGTCATCAACCTCACCCCTCAGAAAAATATCCACATACACACAGACTCACACATATACAAATATATATATATATATATACACAGATATGTATAAAAATACACATACAAATGACAATACAAATTACATACACATTGACACAGAGACTTCTCTGTATAATTTGTTTGTAGTCTTACAACATTTTATTTCAAAGAAAGTATCCTGGTTTCTATAATCACTTATTTGGAGTGGTCTCCTTACTTTCCTGCTAATATGTCCTCCCCATTTTCAGTAATAAGAATTTCTACAGAGCCAGATAACTCTTGTTTATGTACCAAAACCTAAATTTGTTTTGAAAATTTTCTTCTAAAACTTATTTTGAAAAACCCTTTAATCTAAATATCAATATTACATCATGACTGTATCAGTAAACTCCTAAGGTAAAATGTCCCCTATGTTAGCCCGAGTGCCAGCCCAAAGACTAAATAGAATATGACCAGCTATAAATATTGAATGATTGAATGCATGAATGGTGACAGTATAGATGCATACACTTCAATAGGTAAAGCCAATTACTAATTTTCTAGCTATTTTTTCATTATGTCATAGAAATAGAAATTGAATTTCATAATTATATTGCTATTTCTCATTGAAAATACTAGAGTTTAATTATTCTGTCTATCTAGGAAAATAATTCTCTACTTCCAGCATTTCCCAAAAGATAACAGTGGGAAACATACTCAACAATTCTCAAGAAAACTGTAGCTTAATAAACATAACAATTTTACTTGGTCCCTGTAAACATTTCACTGTGCTCTCTCCACAGATTCATTCAGACTGTGCTAAAAATCAGCAAGTTACATACCGTATATCTGGAGTAGGAATTGATCAGCCACCTTATGGGATCTTCATAATTAATCAAAAAACTGGTGACATTAATATTACCTCCATAGTTGATCGAGAGGTCACTCCTTATTTCATTGTAAGTGGACTCCATGTAAAATTCCTTATGTTCTGGTCTAAATTATTTTTGGATCCTCAAGCTCAGATCACATTTGATTTTTTTAATCAATTAATTACTTTTTTTAATTGTGGTAGCATTACCCTTATATTGAGATTTTAAAGGTCTCAATAGCTTTTTTGGGTTGTCTCTTAATTCATGAGAAACACATAGAAGCAAAGAAAAGATAAGAAAGGAATGTTTCATTTAAATTACTTTGCAAATTTGCTAGTGTTTGGTCTGTCTAGCTCACTCTAGTGAGCTAGAGTAATTGGAAGGACAAGTACTTAACTTTCAGTTAATTCATTACATGTCAGATGTTGTTTCTAGAGGTTCTAAGAGAGACTTTTCTGAATGAATATATTCAAATGTAAATTCACACTACCCAAACTTATTTGCAATCAGATTGAGCCTTGGAAAAACTAATTCATACTTCACTAAAGTCCACTCCATTCTTCACAGGAGCTGTGACAGAGCTTAAGGGTGCTCTTTCTTTAAACTTGCAGTCTTATTTCCAATGTAAGCAGCTGACCTTCTACCAATTTTAATAACAATTCCAATTCCTTATCACAAACTCCCACCATTGATTGTTCTCTGACTCAGAAGTGTAATACATTAAACCCATAGCACAACCAATTTTCTGCTTTTTTCTAAAGCCTGTTCCAAAAGATATCCATTGTCACACAGTTACCTATTTTTTCAAGAACCTATTCCATCAATTTTAATTGTTTTTTAATTTTCCTTGTGCTTTTTCTATGGGTTACTTCCATTTTCATCCATCGTCATGGTCAACACTCAACCAAAAATATAAAAAAACAAATAAATATATAAAAGTTGACAACATACATCTAAAGAGATGGGATCCTATATTTCTGAATCACATGCAGAGTTGTAGAACAATGTTACAGTAATTACAAAAAAATTATAAAGGAAAAATTACCTAATTTTGCAACTTCTTCTATCAAAACCCAATCAATTCTCCAAAATGTCTTGAAATAATTTAACCTTGCTACTTTCATTCATACTGCTAGTTTATATTCCTCAAGCTGGTTTAATTCCTTAGTCTTCTTTTCCAAATATACATTCCTGCTTTTTTGCTCACAAATTCTAAATCAGAATGCCAGCCTATTAACTTTCCTTTAAGAATAATGATTTTTATATGCAGCATAGAAAATAGGTAAAATGGTATATACTATTCCTATACACACTTCAAATGTAGTTAATAATGATATAATAAACACCATATGAGTACCATATAACTTACGAATGCCGCATTTCTTTGAAACTACTGTGTTATACTCCTTTTGCCACATCCGCAACAAACCTCCCCCCACCCCCATAGTAGCTATGCCTAACTTAAAACAATGGAATTCCATCACTCTACTCTCATAAGTCCTTTTTCTTGGCACATCCTGGTAATTTCCTCTGCTGCCTGTTGAAAAATCTCTTGCAAGATCTCAATCCCTAGCACGCTCCTATTTTGCTTTTGTTCTTCCTGTGTATTATGCATCACATTTCCTTTTATCAGATATTTTGAGTTTGTGTCTCTTTCATTTTACTACAAGTACTGACTGGGCCTATATTTTAGTAGGAAATAAAATGATCACTTTTCTTTTAGTTCCCCATGTACCTAATAAGATGCCTTAAGTTGTAATGTAATCATCATATGATGCAGTTCATCATTATTCCTCTTTTCTTTCCTAGATCTATTGCCGGGCTCTGAATTCACAGGGCCAAGATTTAGAAAGGCCTCTAGAGCTCAGAGTCAAGGTTATGGATATAAATGACAACCCTCCAATATTTTCTATGTCTACTTTTCTAGGACAAATAGAAGAAAATTCAAATGCAAGTAAGTAATCACTTTATCATGTAAATAAGAATATACTCTATATTGACTTTGAGATTGTTAACAGCCTGGCAACTAGAGGCTTAACTGTCATTCCTGCACCATGAATGTAAGTGAGTATAGAAAGACACATGGAAGAGAGAGATATGAGAGAGACACCATTGTGGTGCTAACCACAGCAGCAAGGATCGCCTTCAGAGTATCAGGAGAATTTTCTCATTTTGTGCTCTCCAGCTCTACAATCATTCCAAAAGAAAATTCTGAAGTAGTGGCAGGGTCCCTGAGTGAACTTAGGCTCCCAGTCTGACAGTTTTGAAGAGAAAAGTATCCACTTTTCTTTATATCATCCTTTGTTTTTAAATTTAATTATTTAAAGCCACTCACAGAAATCTCCTCTGGGCATTCTATTTTGTCAACCTATTTTCAAGAGTTTTTGTTAATCAGAAATAAATACAAGCCAATTGATGTTTTCCCCCTTTTCTATATTATCATTAAATAAATATAGGTTTCATTTGCCTTTTACTCAGGTCACTGATTTCAGGTACTTGAATACATTTTAAACCTTATGTTGGCCTAATGTACATATTTAAAACATATTTCAAGTATACTCGTAAAGTATACATGAAAAAAACCTGTCCACTGGATAGAGCTTTTAGCTGTAAGGCTTGAACAATCAAAAGATATCTTTGCTTCCTGGGGACGCTGTAGACATCAACATTTTAACAACCAAATATTTGGTCACTTGGGAGGAAGAGTAGATGTTGAATATACCAGTGAAGATTTTCCTGAATATATTAAAAACAGCAGGGGTGATTGCTGATTTGAATCCAAAACTTCAGCTTACCAAAATACTTTTAGCCTTTAAATGATGTAGTTTCTTATAAATTAAAAAAACAATTATTCCATTTTTAAGGGACAAGGAATTGATATTTTTAAATTATTCCATTTTAATTATACCTTCAAATATTATTTATTTTTTAATTTCATCATAAAATATCTGTTGTAAAACTTCACACAATATGGAAATCACAACAGAATAGAAATCTATTCTTTCCTCTGCTTAGTGGCATTCATCACAGACAAGCACTCTCACTTGGCAAATACATTCTATAATTATAAAAATCTATATGATATGGTTTTGGAAACTAATAGGGCTGCATTTTTCATAGTAAGTCATAGTAGAAATTCATTTAAATACATTTTGGACATATTTCCACATGAAAATATAGATGTATAATACATTTAAATTAAATACATTTTGGACATATTTCCATTTGATTAAATATAGATGTCTTTTAATAGTTGCATTGAATTTCATTGTATGAATATGCCAAAATTAATTTATTACCACTGAAAACATTAAAAGTAACTATGAAATGATTAAAGAGAGATTGGTGATACTCTGGGGTGTTTGTGTCTTAAGAAAAGGTAGTTGTACTTGCAACTGAGTTTTAGTGTAGAAAATTATCTAGTTCATGAACACTGGCAGTTTTTCATATTCCCTAGTATCCTCCATCAAACTACTTAGAAGATTGATGGAAAAGATAAGGGATAAGACCCAAGTTCACATCGAAATGAGCATCTTTTAAACATACTAGTTGCCTGGTACTTCACTGGGAACATGTAAAAAACAACAAACTTTTTTCTCAAGCAGGCATTATTTAATAGGAAATTATGTCATTTTCTTTCATTAAGGTGTTTAATTCTTTTATAGATTCCATGCAAATAGTACTCTTACTATCATGTTTGTGTGGAAACTGAGGCCAACCTGTATACCTGTAAAATGTACTGGGAAATAATTACTCTGGTTTTCTATCATTTTATTTCACTACCAAAGCCTTTAACGAATTAACTAAAGTGAAAAGTCAGAAGAAAGCATGTCTTTGTCTACTATCAGTAATATCTACCTTTTTGTATAAAGGTATAAAGGAGGTTAAAACATTGAAATACTGAAGAAGTACAAAAGGAAAATGATATAGTACAGACCATACTACTTGCTGGGAAAGCAATATACTATAATTTCACAAAATGCAAGCTGTTTGTAATCAATTTTCTTTTATTTCTAGATACTCTGGTGATGATACTCAATGCCACTGATGCAGACGAACCAAATAATTTGAACTCTAAAATAGCTTTCAAGATCATAAGCCAGCAACCTTCCGATGCACCAATGTTTATTATCAATAGATACACTGGAGAACTTCGAACAATGAATAATTTTCTAGACAGGGAGGTAATTTCTTTTTCTTTGAATATGTCAAGAAATTGATTCTGAAAGCAAAAGCATTTAAGGAAGAAAAAGAAAAAAATTCTATTTTCAAATTTTAATCATGTAACCTTTTTAGATAAATGGTATGGCTTATGAATTATCTTTAAAATTTTTAAAGGGGTCTCTTCAAATACATTTTATACTGTCAGTTTTCATTTAGTTTTACTATGTTACTTTAATTTAAGAAAACTCTATTCTAAGAGACATCAAATTTTCATGAGGAGGCAAAAATTCTGTTTTTTTAAAGTATGATTCATAATGAAATAAATTTAAAGTCATGGCTCTTCACAGTACATGTGAACATGGTAAAGATTCCAAAGAATTTTACAAGCTAAGAAACTTGCTTCTTTTTCTTTAACTTGGCATATCCTAGATTAACTTAATGAATAAACTCTTTTTAATTCTTAATATTTTTATTCACACCTATTGACAGTAATCAGCTCACTGATTACTTTGGGAAATGAATCACAGTAGCATAAGGATGGGAAGAAATCAGTAAAATCCAGACCAATCTTTCCATTTTAATGGGAAAAAAATCATTGTTAAGAAATTACAATCAGTATTGTATTGTTTCTATCATGCTATGAGAAGCTATGGTTTACTCTTAAAGTATGGACTTTTTCATTAGTTTTAAAATTTTGGTAGCATGTGCCTGATTTTTATATATTTTAGATTTATATATGATAAAAATTTTATTTTAATTATTATGATTGTTTAATATTGCAATCATCCTCTAATGACTTCCAGTTTTTAAGAAACAGATTATTTCATAATCTCAATAATTCAGTGCCAGTAAGTTTCTAAATTAAATAAACATTTTTTATTTCTTGTTTAAAACTTAGCAAAAGAAGGAAAGGATTGTTTGGCTTTTCCTTCTCAAATTTTCATATTGAATCTAATGTGATCCTATAAAGTCAAAGGTTTGAGTGGTGAAGAGTCCTACAGGGTTAAGGAGGTACTACTATAGGTACTGGGAAGACATTCTTAAACAGGAGTCCACATCACAGATCTCTAAAGCCAAGCCCTTAAAGTTATGGTCACTATTTTGAATAAAGTTACATTTATGATTGTATCTAGAAAGACTTTGTCATTTATACCAGCTTATAAAAATTTAAGCACCATTAAGTAGTAGAATCAAAACAAACTGATCTTAGCTAACTCCACTGCCCCAACCCACCACCCCATGGGACATGCAAACCATTTGTGTCCTCTGTTTTTCTTTCATCCTTAGGGGCTGATTATTTAGGGTATGAAATAAGTGTTCACGCCATAAATCCTTAATAAACCTTAATCTCTCTCCTCCTGGTTACCTTGATTAGTTTCACCTTTTATAAGCTTTTTCAACCCTTAGACTCAATAAAATAGAAAAACTTCCATATGATTTACATGATATTTGTGGATTTTCAATAGTTTCTGTCATTTATTTTTAAAATTTTATATAAGAACTTTACATGAAATGGAATAAAGAATGGTAACTCTAACTGTGGTGTTTGTGATGTCTATTTTTAGCAATATAGCCAGTATAGTCTTGCTGTAAGAGGCTCCGACAGAGATGGTGGGGCAGATGGCATGTCAGCAGAATGTGAGTGCAGCATTAAAATCCTGGATGTCAATGATAACATCCCATACATGGAACTGTCTTCAGTAAGTATTTGTGCTTGAAATGAGTAACTTTAAATTCATTACGTTCTAACATTTGCTCAAACAATTCTATTTATAGGTGTGTATGTTATTTTCAGTTCCACATAACCCCAATATGAGCATGTACTTTTTGGATTAACTTATATAATAGGTAGAAAAGTTTGAACAATGAAAAATGAGACTATAAACAGGAGTTATATTTCTAGATAATGAATAGCTGTAAATATTCTAGTGTAATTCTGCATAGTTTTTCTCTAACACAACAATTTTTGTCAAGATTTTCTTACTTCTTGTTTTAGAATAGCATCGAGATAGAAGAAAATGCTCTATATTCAGACTTACTCCAGATCAGAGTTATCGATTTAGATGAAGAATACTCAGCTAACTGGATGGGAGACGTTTTCTTTATATCTGGAAATGAGGGAAATTGGTTTGCAATTGACATGAATGAAAGAACAAATATGGCAACTTTAAGAGTTATTAAGGTATGGTATAATTATCTTAAACTTTTTATTTCTTGTCCTTTTGTAGAATTTTTAAACTAAAATAAAACAATTACATTTCATTAAACTGACTGGGTGGAAAAAAATAAAAACCACTGTGCTTTAAAATGATATCTGACATCATTTTTAAAGATAAGTTTTTATTTTAGTTTCCTGCTTATATCCTTACACTAAAACAGGGACTAGCCTTGAGCATGATACTCTCTTCTACCAATACAGTCCTCCCTAACATACATAAGATCATTTAAAGCTTTCAAATAAAAAACAAATAATAAAAAGTGAAAGCATATTTAAATATCTTTGTTTATGCTTACAACAATTATTGCTCCTTTAAGCCTTGCTTTAGATATTTTAATCATATTTTTAAAAGCAGATTTAACATGGAATTTAAAAATGAGTATATATCAACATGCATATTATTATGCACTAAAAATATTAATCAGATAAATTAAAAGTTGTTTATTCTTCCAGAATGTTGTTATAAGATTACTTTAAAGTCCTGTTATCACATTTCCATTTCACTGTGGCTGCTGATCAAGACCTATTATATTCATAAATATATTAGAGATTTGGTCTAAGTTGGAGAAATTTGGTTCAAATCAACTGGCTCTCCCTTGCTCCCCTCTATATCAATGATCTACTGCATTTACCTGCAATAGAATTTCCTCTGCAATGGATTGGGGAGGGAAGTAGGGAAAAGTATTTGACCTCAACACATCTGATAGTGAAGGCTTCACCCTATGCTACAAGATTTGTTTAATCTATTTCCAAGTTTGCCTTAGTTGTGCCTGGATTGCATACAATGCATACAATCAGTATTCTTCGTGGTAAAATATGAAGAATAAATAGTTTCAAACATTTTTAAGTAGTTTCTTCTTTCAGAATAGTGCTGGTAAATTGACTTTTAAAGAATTTGGTCCCCATGGGAATGTGTGGTAATTTGTCTCATAATTCTTTATAAATTATGATCATGCTTATAGGTTCCATTTATGAGGTGTATGCAGACACTTTATTTCCTCATGCAATCCCTGAAAATGAGGTTATATACACACATTACAGATAAAAATATAGCAAGGTTCAGGAGCACACAAACTGCTTGGGTTCTCATAGCTAGAATGTGCATATTTGAAATTCAAACCTAAGTTTTTCAAGCTATTAAATTAATATTCTTTCCACTATACTATCTGGGATTATATGTTTAGAAACTGTCCTAATTTATTTCACCCCAAACTATTATATTACTTTAGATAATTAATCTGTCTTTCTTCATTCTGTATTTTGGAGACATATATCTATTATTAAAACAGGAATTATATTGATTTTTCTCCCAAACATTATATCATATATTAATTCTTTTGTTGTAATTACATAGGTGTGATGTGTGTGCAATATATATGTATACATGATTTTACAGTCATTCTGACAGTTGCAACAAAAGCCAACATTAGATCAAAGTTTAAAAATTTTAGCTAATTGGAGAGCTCAATGTGTGAATGATCTTATTTCTCTTTTGTGAAAATTTAGAAAAATAATTGATACTTGAACAAAATGCATAGTTGTTTGTAAATTTTATTGATAAAAGATATTGATGCCATTTTTCATGATGAAAATAACTACATAATTATTTTACAATATAAAATAAATTTTTGCAGAAAATGTAAATATTTCCTTTTATTATTTATATACTACACTCTATTACCTATTACTTATGTATAGAAATAAAATATCTTAAGTAGTCATTTAAGAATGAAACAAGTCAAATGATTAAACCTACAATGTATTGGACTCATATTTTGCATTAAATAGACTTATTTTCTGAGAAACTTGAAGTGATAGAAACTAATATAAACTATATTTGTACTACACAATGCAATATTATTCTAAATTGTTAATTTGTCTAGTGTATAACTGGAGTTCATTTCATACATTTTCAACATATATAATCATGGACAATTAGATATTCATGTTTGTAATTAATTAATGAAAAAGAAGAAATAGATAATATATATTTAAAGAAAAAAATGTAGATTAGTCTTGTTTTTGTTTTTTGTTGTTATTCTCAAAGAATTTTTCCTTCTCCCAGAATACTTTTACTTCTTATAGTAAAAATACTTCACTCTGTGTTTTCTAGGCCCTAGATTATGAAGCCATGCAGAATCTGCAACTTAGTATTGGTGTTAGAAATAAGGCTGAATTCCATCATTCAATTATGTCTCAATATAAACTCACAGCAACTGCAATCTCTGTAAAGGTAAAAAATGTAATTGAAGGTGCAATATTCCGTCCAGGCTCAAAGACATATATAGTAAATAGTAATATGGGACAAAATTATAAAGTGGGAGACTTTGTAGCCACTGATCTGGACACAGGTCGGCCTTCAACAACTGTCAGGTAAGTTGTTGACATTTTCCAACTAATTTTCAACACAAAGTGAACCTAAGTTTATGTTTATTTTAAATACTTTAAGCATTTTAAAGAACTTTTCATTGTTTTTTAAAAATAAAAAATACTACTGAATACTGTTTAGAGTATTTAATATAAAATCATGTGTAAAATGTAAGTTATAAAAATGTAAAGATGTAGAATATGAAAACATAGCATGTCTATGTTGCTATATTTTATTAACCGTAGACATGGTTATTCTGGAAGAAATAATGGTTGATTTTCCCATTGCAAATTTGCTCAAATTGAAATCTGTTAGATTTTTAGTTAATTTCAGTTACTTCTTTCATTCTGGTCAGTACTAATTAATGCTGATCAGTAACTTTGGTATGAAACTTAGTTATATTAAGGAAAATTGTTATGTAGTTTCGAAAAACTATATATCCAAATATATTTACTCTTGATTTTAAATATTTGTGAAGATATGCACATGTGCATTCTACCTAAGCATTTATGATCAAGAATAGACAGGGGAAAGGGGAAAAGACTTCATAGATGAGTTTTTTAAAGTTCTTGGTTTTTCTTTCCACTGAGCAAATACTTCTTTCATAGCACTTGTCACATTGTTCCACCATTGCTGTTAAATTTTTGTACCCCACAGAGATGAACCCAGAGAACAAACTCTACCTCCCCCAACAGTTCTCAGTTTTATTCCCTGGACTAGCACAGGACCTGAAACTATTACTAACTGTTTATATAACAATGCAGATTTATAAATGCAAGGAAAATCATTAAGTCAAAGAACTAAGGAAGAGAATAGAAAATGGGATAGAGACACAAGTCAAGGACTTAATGTGAAATCCAAAGTAAGCCCTGTAAGGTCATTGGATTTATGATTGGAAGAGTAGAAACAGAGAGAGGATGAAGGCAAGATAGGTGATAGAAAAATAACATAGTATATTTGATAAGAGAATACTTTGGAACTAAGAGCTGCCCAGAAAGATGCAAGATCTGGGTCTTCCACAATAATCTAAGGCTCCCAAATTCAAAACCAAAGGAAATGATACTGCAGGCATCGAAGGATTTTTCTGGCATCCAAGTGGGCATTGAAGACACCCCATCAGAAGTGTTGCTCAGTAATATTTTTCCTAAATTTTCTTATCAGCTAAGTTGATTTCTGAATGTTCTCTAACAATTTAGACTACATTGAAAAATATAAAGGCAGTAATCATTGAAAACTGTATCTGTGAATATTGACTACAAATATAGATTCCATAATTAAAATCTCTCTTTTAAAAAACAAAGTTAGCTGATAGTAAGTTGTACTGTTTTCTTTCAAATATATAGATATGTGATGGGAAACAATCCAGCTGGTCTGCTTAATATTGACTCAAGAACAGGAATAATTACTTTGAGAAATAAAGTTACCCGGGAACAATATAATATGCTTGGTGGAAAATACCAAGGAACAATTCTGTCCATAGATGGTAAGCAACCATTTCACTTCTTCTTTTCTAGAGAAAGTTATACATATGTTCAGATAAAAAAAATTACTGTTATGTTTTGACGTAATAACCCTTCCAACAAAAGTTTTGTAGTACTATAAAACCAAGATTTTAATAATCTGACAAGCAATGAAACTTAACACTAAGCCAAGGAGCCTTGGAATAAGACTGGATTTGTAACTCAAATCATCACTGATCTATCATTTACTAGTTACTAGCTATTAGAGAAGCAGTGGTACCTTCTTTTACCTCATCTTCTCTTCACTGTATTTACTACTCCAGTTCTTCCTCCTTTCTCTTTCTCTTTTCCTTTTCTTCCTTGTAGTGTCTTAAAAAAAAGTTGGAAATTTCCTCTTGTAAAGTTTAACAGAAATAAAATAGCACATTGCTTTTCATTCAACAACTCAGAAATTTTACCAAACTTTATTGATCTTTTCTTCAATTGGTCAAAAGAAATATATTTCAATGTATATTATAAATATGTTTATTTCACCATAGGTAAGTCTTTACTAATTTAGTGTTGAAATTGTTTAAACAAAAAATGATTAATTCATTTTCTTATGTTCAGCATTAACCCTAGTTGAATACCAAAAGTGAAATTAGAACTTTTACTTATAAAATTATTAGGATTTTATTATCAAACCTTCAGCTTTCTGGATTGTAATATTAGATCTGTTGATAATAGCAAACTAACAATAAAATCAACATTACTGACCTAAAGATCATGGACTTTCTTTGATATATCAGATTAAATTTAAATCTCTCTATGTTACATACTTTCCAGAATATCTTTACTCACTCAGAAACTGCATATTAAAGCTTAACCAAATTTTAACCAATGTGCCAGGTAACATTAATGAACAGAGTCTCACAATAGAGCTCACATATCTAAAAAAAAGAGTAAGAACAACTTGCTGAAACAGACATTGTAAGGCAATTAAATTGAAACAAATTAACAAATGTCCCTTCTCAACAGAATAATTTACTGAAACTGACAAGAGCAAAAAATTTTAAATACCTGCTTGTGAAACAAAAGTGCATTACTTCCTTACTGGTCTAAAGATTTCTCCCCACTTCCAATAGTGTCAACTTCCACTAGTATGAATTATTTGAACTCTTGATGTTGAGTTTGTAAATATGCTGATTTATCACTGGGAGAGTTCTACAAAAACAATTACCCTACCTTCTCCAAATCTGTTTTTTTTATCAGTCCATAAAATGGAAAGTAAATAAGAACCCAAGATGAAAGTAGCCACCAAATAGAAGTTACCATATGGAAAATTATGCAAAAATATTCTAGAAATACCCTTATTATTGTTGGCAGCATACTGCTAACACTATATTGTGTGGCATTTACTGTTTGTTTATGCTTTCAACACAAGATGATTTTTCGGAGAACTGATATCATAATGGTTTGATTGATTGATTTGCCATTGTTTTACAATATTATGTAAGTTTTAAGAGTAGAAATTCACACTTTAATAGGTTTGCAACCACAATACACCTACTGACAAACTTCTAATACCATTCACCATTATCAAATTGATCTCCCCCACTGTTCCTACCACTCCCCATCCCTTTCCCTCTGATAACCACCATTTTGTTCTCAGAATCTGTTATTTTTGTTGTGTTTTGCTAGTTCTTTTGCTTTGTTTATTTACATAACATATATAGTGAAATCATCCATTATTTATCTTTTTAGTATCTGATTTATTTCACTTAGCTAATCACCTCAAATTCCATCCATTATGTCATAAAAGACAAGATTTTGTCTTTTTTATAGCAAAGTAATACTGCACTATGGATTACTGCACAATTTCTCTATCCAGTTATCCATTAGTAAGCATTTGGTTTGTCTATATGAGCTAGCTATATAAGAGATTGATTTAAATACTATTACAGACTGAAGATAATATGGAAACTTACTGAACTAATGACAGTAAAGATATTGAGGTAAAAAAATAACTAACTTTGTATTGTTCACCAATCATTATTACCAAATGTATAAAATATTTCTTCCATTTGAATTATGTTACAGATGCTCTTCAAAGAACTTGTACTGGTACAATTAATATTGATCTTGAAGGAAATGACTGGGTTACTGATAAGACTATTACAGGTGGCTATGATAAAGAGGTTGATACTACTACTAACTCATTGGACATTACTCCTGATTATATTACCCGTGTCACAAATTCTCTCGATGAGCCTCTGGTTGATTTGCCAAATACTCCAGATAATGTGCACTTTGGTCCTGCTGGGATTGGACTGCTCATCATGGGTTTTCTAGTCCTAGGATGTAAGTATTTGAAAAATCTCATTTGTATTTGCCCCCAAAGAACTACTATGAGGAGGAGAAACATTTTCAGATATTTAGATAATGTATATTTTACAAATTTTGAATCTGTTCAATTTTCAAAAAAACTTCTGTTTGGTGTTGAATATGTAAAATGAAAAGTTAAACTGTTTGGTCCCGTATGGTATTGTAGAATTTTTCTTTTTTTGGGGGGGATTCAATCTCAGTCTAGTGGGGAAGTGCTTTAACAGGCAGGTTCAAATTGCTATTTGAGTGAAGAATACTAGAAATTATTGAAATAATTGGAAAGATTTATAGAGAAAGTAAGCACTGAGTTGGGTTTTTTTTTAATATTAAATAATATATAAATTTCACATCTTTTTGTGAATTGGGTTTTGACAGATGAACCAGATCAGGAATTAGCCTGATGAACAAGAAAAAGAGGATATAACACAAGGAAGGAAAAAAATTCATGTGCAAATCCCTGAAAGAATTAGAGTTCATTACTGAAATGAAGGATTCCATTGTGGAAGAAATAGAGGATGTGCATGACAGCATAGTGAGCATTTGAAACCAGAAGTTAGGCAAAGACTAAATCTTGACAGGGATTTCATGCTGTGCTAGCATCCTAGTGTCAGGAAACTCTAGTAGAAGGAGAATAAATGATATCCACATTTAATTGGGCTTTTTATTTAAAGTTAGATAAAATCTACTTTACGTTTTTTTATTTAGTGAGAAGTTTATAATGTATGGCTATTTATGTTTTTAGAAAAATAGAGGTAGAAAATATTTCAGATATAAGTACTACAATTTAATTGTATGTATACTTTTTATTAGTTAATTTAATTCTGAGGTGTCTTCTGATACAAAGATTTTCTGAATCTGTACTGAATATGGCTGTGGTCACTAATTTAATTATAAGGTACAGATATCAGCCTGCTTATGTCAAAAGCTCTTCTGACTCCTTGAAGACTATACAATCTGCTTTATCTTCACTCTAATTTCTATCAACATCTAGACAATGTTAAAGACATTCAAGAGAATCCACTGGATATTGTCTCATCATATTCTAGACACTTGACTAGGTCTACTGTTGTTTTAAAAACTTTGATCAAATTGTGTTTTTTAATCCACAAAGATGCTGAACATTATGATCACAGAACTTTAATTTGGGGCCCATTTTTCATAAAATGCATTTCAATTGAAATGTTTACTTAAATATAATTATGCTCTTTTTACCTCTGAATAAATTGAATGACCTTGAAAATTTACTTAACTGCAGAAGTGAGATTAAAAAGTGAACTAAACCAAGAAAAAAAGCTAACAAATTTGTAGAACATAGCAATATCTACATATATATACCATTAGTCATAGTAATTATTGACTGATTTTTAAAATTTTAAATTTAAAAATATCTTAACTGCCCAGCTAATTATCTCTATTATGGAGTATAAAAATTTCACTTTCATTTGGTATTTTTATTATATTGGTGACTACCTTTGAGTGATGTAATTAGTAAAAATTTTTTTAATTTTGTATGGAATTTAAAGTCAAATACCTCTAGATTCAATGTTATCCTTAAACCTTACCATATTTAAAAGAATATGGTGCCTGAGATAATTTTCCTCCTTTCTTGCATTCTTCTCTTACTAGTATCTCTTAATACTATCCTTACTACATTCTTTCCTCCCTATCTTACTTCCTTCACTTTTTTCTCCTAGATGTATTCTTATTAACACATCCTTTCTTTCATCCACCCATTCATCCAAAATCATTATTAAAATCATATTATGTAGAATATTCTGCTAGAAACCTTGAATAGATTAATGAGAAAAATTCAATTGCTTGACAGAACTTTGTTAAGCAATTTAATTTTCTCTGTTTTTGTACAAGTTATTTCAGGAAAGATATCCATGTAGGAGAAATAATAGCCACATAGAGAATAACTGCATGAAACATCAAAGAATTTGCTTAAATAAAATTTTGCCTGGATAAAAAAGAGCCAGCATGTGTGAAGGAAGGAAAATAAAGGCATGGACAAAGAATCAAATGTGTTGCCTAGTGGCACCTGGTTGCTCCAGCTTGCCTTCTCTCGTCTGTTTTTGTTTTGTTTTGTTTTACAGATAATGATAAGAAAAGACTAATCTTCTCTAAATGAACAATAACTTTTATAATTTGAACACTATGCAACACATTAAAATTTATTGCCATCTAATGTGCGGGAGCTCACACTGATTTTGATGCCTCACCATTGTGTAGTTTGCTTTCTCCAAATTTAATTTTAGAATCAAATGGAATTATACTGTAGATTCAAATTTAATTATAAAAACTAGGTTGTTTTATTTCAATATAGCCTGACTGCTAATTTCAGTGCTCTGTCCTTTCACCATCAGTGGTTCCATTTTTGTTGATGTGCTGTGATTGCGGAGGCGCCCCTGGTGCTGGAGCAGGATTTGAACCTGTTCCTGAATGTTCAGATGGAGCGATCCAGCCCTGGGCATTAGAAGGACCACAGCCTGAACTCAGGGTAAGTGCTAATAATCTGAAGGCTACTGTGTTTAATAGCCACCCACAGTCTGAGGTGCATGTGCCCAGATGGCCACCATTCAGTCTATGCTTTTGTTTATTTTGGGATGTCTAATGGAGAAAATGAAGAGAAATCAACGGCACATCAAAATTAGGTGAAAGAACAGGGGAACTTTCCAAATGAGCCTCAGATTTCAGTGGATTTCAAAACTTCTCTACATAGTATTCACTTAGAAAATATAAGGTAACTTGAAAATAAACACAATATGAAACTATAAAAAAATCGCCACCTTAAGACTTTTTTTTGTCTTTTAGGATTTGACCACTATCTGTGTACCACAAATACCACCTGATAATGCAAATATAATTGAATGCATTGACAACTCAGGTAAGAAGCTTTATTTCAACAACTTAGACAACTAAAAAGGAATTTTCTCTTTAAATATTTTACTGTTTCTCAATTATCTTCAACAAATTACCCATAGTTCATGTCCATAGTCCATTGTGTGCTATTCCCTCTTTGTTCTCACCCATTGGTTGATTCTTACACTATTTTTGTATTTTAGAACTTGGGTATTTTCTCCTAGTTCCCTTAAATTAAAATCAAACTCTCCATAATCAAAGCCACTGGGAGGCTGAGGCTAGGAATAACTTGAGTCCACATTTTCAAGACAACCCTGGGCAACATAATGAGACCTAGTCTCTAAAAAAAAATATAACTGGGCACGGTGGCATGCTCCTGTAATCCCAGCTATGGAGAGGCATCAGAAAAATAGTCAGGCATGGTGCTGCATGCCTATAATCCAAGCTACTGGGAAGCTGAGGATAGGAATCTTGAGGATAGGAATCCGTGGACTTGAGTCCACAGGTTTGAGACAGCCCTGGGCAACATAGCGAGACCTAGTCTCTAAAAGAAAAATTTAAAAAGTAAATAAATAAAAAATAAAATCAAACTTTCCAAGGCATAGTTGTGTAACTTCTATACAGCTTTCCTCCTTGTAATACAACATATAATAGTCAAATAATTACCAGATTAACAAATTGATTAATAATATTGTTTTGAGCTCAATTCTAGTTATCTCCTTTCTGATGTATCATCTTATTTCTTTGACCACATGCGTACTTAAATTTAAAAAAAAATACATTATAGCAAGTGATTAGTTTTTAATCTGAGATGCACTAGAGAAAGTAAAATTAATTTTATCAAATTTTCAGGTGTTTATACAAATGAGTATTGTGGTAGAGAAATGCAGGATCTTGGAGGAGGAGAAAGAACCACAGGATTTGAATTAGCAGACGGAGTTAAAGGAGCACCTGAGATATGTCAAGAATACACTGGAACATTAAGAAGAAACTCTATGCGAGAATGTAGAGAAGGAGGTCTGAATATGAATTTCATGGAAAGTTACTTCTGTCAGGTAAGATCTCTAGTTCTGTGCCTTCCTCACCATCCTGTGTCTACTGCTCTACTCCAGGGTCTTGCTCCTTCCCAATACAGTTTTAGTAGGTGTATCCTAAGTTCCCAGCCTCTGATCTGTATGACTAATACTTTATATTGCTGCTTAGTATTTCCAGAACCAACATGACTACCTTATTCCCCCACTCTCAAATGACAAAGAACTCCCAGCTCTGTTTTGTCTAAGGTCTAAAGTGCAAACTCTATAACATGACCATTAAGCTTATCCACTATTTGACTCCTTTCTACAAATCTCCATTTGTTTTTTTTACCACTAATTCTATTTACAATCTGCCTTTGCCTATAAATACATCTATTTCCTATCATGACTTCACTCATGTACCCATCCCATTATCTCTCTCCCAAACCCCAATGTTTCAATGTCCAGTTGAAACACCACTACCTCCCTGAAATTTTTACTACTAGCCCTCTCATCACAATAAGATTAAATTTCCCTTATCTGTATATCTGTAGTACTTTGTGAATACATTTTATAGAATATGCATCACAGCTAAATTCCATTAGCTTACATATCTACTACCATTTTTAGTGTCTGTCCATGTATTTACTGCATCATGATGTTAGTACCTAGCTCAGATCTAGTTATTTTGTATGCATTCAATAAGAGCAAGTGCAAGAGGCACACTACCTTTCCAGAAAATTCTGACTCAATGAGAATTAATTTTGCCTTTCCCAAAAGTATGCCTATGGTAACACACTATGTGTGTTACCTTCAGAAAGGCCCTGTATCTCACACAGAAACTGTGTCTTTCTACACAAAGAATGTCCTTTTACATTCTAGCTAAAAATACCTTATTAATTCTCTTAAAATATTGAAGTATGGGTGTGATATCTGATTAAATAATAATAAGTCTTTCAACTAGCAATAGAAAAAAGATAAGATAAACTTGTTGCTAAATCCATCAGAATACCTCTTATCCATATGCTTAAAATGAATGTCATTTTCCTAAAAAGAAAACTTGCTCCTGAAAATGTTTCCACTTGAAGCTTCTCTTACCCAGATATCTAGCTTATTTGTTCTATTATTTATTCTAATCACTATTCAAACATCACCATTCTATTTGAAAGAGATCCTATCCCTCTCTCTCCCTGTACCCTGCATATAATACCTCCTCACAAATCTGTTGATGTGTTACCTGTCCCTTCCTCTAAAGTGTAAGATCTAAGGGAGCAGGACTTGATCTGGTTGGCCTATTAGTACTGCAAGGTTTCTAGTAGAATGTCTAATAAACAATAGGGATTCAATAAATATTTCTGAATGAAAGGGCACAATGAGTTGGATTGTTATAAATGTATTTTTAATGCTTAACCTGCAAGTTTGTAATCCAATATTATAAAAAGCAAAAATGAGATAAAAGTGCAATCTATGGATTTCAAGTTGGAGGAAATTTTATTTTAAAGTTGTCTTTGGACACCTTCAGTTATGAATCCAAAAGTGGCATTACTCAAACTGTCCAATTGTTTTGTTGAAAAAAAGTCACATTGAAATTTATCATCACAGAGTTCTTATGTTTGCTACTCATATTCATCAAAAAAGAAAACACAATCCTGAGTAAAACCAATCAACTGTGAAATAATTTTTTTTAAATAAAACAATGGGAAAACATATAATTTTTTGTACTTCAAGTCAATATGTATGATTTCCTCTAACTTGGTTACAAATAATTCATGTGACTTTTTTGTACTTTTGCATCCAAAGTGCACTCTTATAAAGAAATTCCTCCAGATTAATTATAATAATCAAAATGTACTATCAAAATTATAGCTAAAATCATTTTTAACCAAATTCAAGCAATTTTAAAGTGATTTTTAAAGCTTCCTTGATAGATGTTAAATTTTAATTTTATATAAGCTCCTTTAGTAATGCCATACAGAAAAAAATATAATAAAGAATTGTATTATTGTTAAATATGTGCTCATAATTTCATTTTCCATCTCCCCTATAAATTCAGAAAGCATATGCTTATGCGGATGAAGATGAAGGACGCCCATCCAATGACTGTTTGCTCATATACGATATTGAAGGTGTAGGTTCCCCTGCCGGCTCTGTGGGATGTTGCAGTTTCATTGGAGAAGACTTGGATGACAGTTTCTTGGATACTCTTGGACCCAAATTTAAGAAGTTGGCAGATATTAGCCTGGGCAAAGAAGTGGAACCATGCCCGGATGCCTCATGGCCACCTGAGAACACTGAACCAATTTGCCCTCAGCCAGGAACTGAGCCCATGTCCCCACATTTTGGCACTACAACAGTCATTTCTGAGGGCACCTACCCTTCAGGACCTGGTGTACAGCATCCTGTTCCTATTCCTGATCCTCTGAGTTATGGTAATGTCACTGTGACTGAGTCTTACACCACCTCTGGCACTCTGAGGCCCACTGTCCATATTCATGATAATCGACACCCATCAAATATGGTGGTGACAGAGAGGGTGGTTGGTCCAATCTCTGGCCCTGATTTTCATGGAATGTTAGATATGCCTGACTTGAGAGATGGGGCCAATGTTATAGTGACAGAAAGGGTTATTGCACCAAGTTCAAGTCTACCTACCACCTTGACCATGCCTGACCCTAGAGAGTCATCAAATGTGGTAGTGACAGAAAGAGTAATCCGACCAACTTCTGGCATGATGGGCAGTCTAAATATGCACCCTGAGCTGTCAAATACACACAATGTCATTGTGACAGAGAGGGTGCTTTCTGGTTCTGGTGTAACTGGATATAGTGGCTCTGCAGGGATGAGTGGAGGCAATGGCACAGTCAGCAGTGGAATGGTTGGCACCAGCTTCAATGCTGGAGGGGGCCTTAGTGGAGGTGGGATGAGCAACCTAGGAGGAGGTAGTGGCTTGAGTAGCAGCATGGGGGGGACAGCCACCATTGGTCACATGAGAAGTTCCTCTGACCATCACTTCAGCCAGACCCTTGGGTCAGCCTCTCCTAGCACAGCCCGAAGTCGAATTACAAAGTACAGTACAGTGCAGTATACCAAGTAGTCAGCAGGATCCCAACACACTTCTCAGTAATTGTGATTTACATTCAATTCCCACCACCAAAGAACTGGCAATATGTTTGATAAAGCACAACAAGGTGCTAAGGTAATTATGGAGCAAGTTGAGAACCCACAGTGAGGAAAATAGATGAAAACAGTGCTGTTGGGGATAGCCCTCCTTAGCATTGGGAAACTTTTTCCTTATGTTAGTATTTATGGAATCATGGCCATGCTCTAAAACTTGAGACAGCATCATCTTTGCACCTGTGCAGACTCTAGTGTCTTCTTTGCTTCTCTGTGGCCTGTAGTGTTTCTCCAACATGTGAAATAAATAAAACTTAGTCATGTAAAAGTACTGACCTTAAAATGGCAACTGGCATAGTCATCTTTGCCCTGCTTTGATTTGCCATGTAGTTCTAGCAATATTCAATGAGAACATACAACTTGTGTTCACGTAGGTGGGAAGAATTTGAATCATGCCAAAGTCACTTGAATTGTGCCAAATGCCTTGTCAGTTTCACAGATAATATAGGAAAAATCCAACCACATATTCAGTCCAGAGTTAACCATTAAGAAAAGTGTCTGACTATATAGCCCAGTTCACCATTCACCAACCACAACTACCTTAATAATTGCAATAGATAAAGTAAACTTCAATTCAGAAAGTTATTTTCTGGGAGGGAAATTCTATAAGAGAGTGGGAGTAAGGTGAGACCTTTGGGGTAAACTGGCAAGAACTGAGCCTACATCTTGAGGTGGGGCTTCAGTTAAACTTCTTTTGGAGTTCAGAACTTTTCTTATTCTAGTTTGTGTTTAGTGGTCGAGCAATATTGATAAATTCTGGCAAGGTAGCAGGATATCACATTCATTATTTTCTTCCTTACTGATTTAATAAAGGAAAACCTGCCAAATATAGATCTGAGGGTGAAGCGGGTACTGTTTAACATAGCTGTCATCACTAGTGATAAATTTGCTCCCAAGGAAGCAGGTGGGAACCACATTGTACTTTCAGATTGTTTTTAAAATGTTACCCATTTATATCCAGCTCTTTATTACACATCTCTTAAGTTTAACTGTTTTACTTAAGCTGAGCTGTGACTAAGAAACCTGAAGTTTGGTTAAGCTTTGGGAGAATTTTTTTGAGGGTTTCTATAAAGTAGGTTTTAGGACATGTAAAATATTAAATGGAGAAAGTGAAATTGCTTGGTAAAATAATACCGAATGGTTAATTTTAATTGAGTTTGATACTTTTTTAAACAACTCCCTGCTATCATTTTGAAGGGATGAACTAGAAACTTTTAACCGAGTTGATGATAATGTGTTAACAAGAATATATTGTACAAGATTACCCCATTCCCTTACTCTGTCCCACCCCTTAGGTGAATTTGCTCACTAGCATAAGTTTTATATTTCTAACTTGTCAGTTGTCAATAAGCTCTTGGTACATACATGCTCCAATTTATAGGTTCCAAATTATTTAGTATGATATATTTTTCTAGCATGCAGTTTAGTTATAAATTATTTATATGTCATTTCTGTGTGTTTGCTATAAAATAATAACTAAAAAGCTCTAAGCAGAATTTAAGCATTCTTAAACAATTTACTATCACATGATAAAGAAAGTTTTTCTCTTTTCCAAATTCCATGTTAATATTTGCTCACTATAGTGACACTGGATATGACAAAATCTTTTAAAGATGTATCCCCTCCCAACTACTAAAATTTCCCAGGGTCTTATAATATCCAATATAGTTATTCAATTTCCAAAATATGTCAAAGACTGCTGGGGAATGAATTACTTTCTCAGAGTCATTTTGTTCCATGTTATTACAAATTATGTTGCTATTTTCAAAGCCACATTATACATCATTTTCAAACTCTGTAGCCTGTAAATTTTTGATAGTCTGTAGCATGCTGAAGTGCCAAGGTGTAAATAAAGTCATTCACAGGGAGTCTCTTTTATTTCTTTTCCCAGTAAGAGAGTTCCACTAATAATAGACAATCTTTAAAGAAATAGTCAAAAGGTATTTACTGAAACTACTTGAATATGACTGGATGTAGGAATTTGAAGGAATAAAAATAATTATTATCAGTTAGTTAATAAAGGGAAAGGTATCTGACCAGAGAGTTTGTCACTTGGAGATGACTCAGAAGCATTTTCTCATATTTTCTAAAAATGTTTTTTAGGTTTTCTAACAAATGCCAGAGTGACCATCTTTTAATCTGTTACTATTAAGTTCTATTTGTTATTTGCAACTATGCAATAAAAGAAAAAATGGCAGACATTAGTGATCAATCTTGCTAGAAAGATAATTTCAAATCTAATTGATTTTTTTCAGTTTACACACCAATGTTTTAATTCTTTATTCCTAATTTTAAAAATGAACTTTCTATAAGATCTTAACCTTCTGTCACTTAAAGGCACATTATTTTTTCAATGAACAGCCTTTGGGCAGAATTTAGTTCTCTATCTTAGCTGATTTACTTTAACTCATATACTTTAGACCTTTCCACAACCTAAAATACAGAAATTATGATATAACTAAATACTTGTAATTCAAATTCATATTGCAAGCTGAATCTCAGATCAACTCACTCTTAACAAAAAAGAAGGAAGAAATAGCAATTTAAATGGTTTGCACTGAAATTGTTATGGAATATGTCTCTATTTGGGGTAGTTTAAATGACTTCATCTGACCATCTTTGCTAAATTTATGCATGTTTTTAGCCTCAGAATCTCTTAGGCAATTTTCTAATAGAATTTGTCACACAACATCAAACAATCATATATTTTCACTAATTGGATGTTTGTGATTGTATACACAACCAATTTCTGAATTATACCAATATTTGAATGTCAGTTGTGGTATATAATGCATATAATAGATGTAACTTTAAGAGGAGTTTTAAATCATTGGTTAAAATGATACTAGCCATTTGGGAAAGATATTTGATACCCAAAGCAAACTTTTTAAATAATTTGTTATATTTCCCATGCCTATTTCATAAATTCTAGGCGCTTGAAGGCATTTATGGTATCTTTAAGACCTAACAGATCATGAGAATACAGCAGCCCACACAAATTACTAGAGCCCCAAAAATTATTTTCTGTTCTGTTCAATTTGTTAAGACAAGTAATTAAATGAATCAACCTATCAACTATCAAAAAAATAATTGATATGAAAACAAAATATTAAAGTTTTAAAGAATGAATAATTTATAATTTTATAGATTCCATTTAGTTATACATATTTGAGTTACTTAACACTTTATAAATTATAGTCTGACTTGTTTTCTCTTTTACTATTTGTAGGTATTTTTAAACTTTAATATTCATTTTGGTGATGTTTAAAATGAAGTGCTTTTTGCAAGTTTCAATATAAAACTTTTTGGATTATTTGGGTGCTAGTTCATTGCTTGGTCATCTGTTGGTATTTTATGTTGGTTTGTACTTTTCAAAGAGTTCTGTTGACAGCAATAAACTGATTGATGACTCTTTATCTTTTCTGAGTTTGAAGAGGGGGAGAGGTTTAAACTGTAAAGGATAGTTCGACATTATCAAATCTAGTTATTTTCATCCCATATAGGGGAAGAAATTTTACTTTCACACTTTTACTTCTTTTCATTTGCCATTTCCCAGTCTTTTTTACTTCTTTTTCATATTTATTGATGAGCTTCTTTTCCAGAGTACGGCTTAGTGATGTCAGAACACAGCATGGAGCAACCTGGCATAATAAATAAATGATAAAGTGTTTGCAGTTTGAGATTTTATTTGGTAATTTTAGAATCTTTATGCGTTCACCCTTACCTCTTTCACACTCTAATTTTGCTTGTATTAGTGTTTTATTTCTTTTAAAATGCTTTCCTTCTTTATAAATTAAAAAAGATGTTCATCTTTGTTGGGGTATATCTCCTTTTTGCTCTCAGTGCCATTTCCAGACCATTATCATCTTCACTTTTCCCAAAACCCTTTCAAATCAATCTATTCATTCTCTTTTCCTCTCTTCGCATTTTGCCACTTACCAGCCTCTTAATTTTTACTAAAATACTTCTCCTGGATTGCATCTTTTTGCTTCACCCCTGCCTCAACTTACCTAATCTGTCAGTGAGCCCCACTGAACCTATGAATACAATATATTGTGTCATCTAATAGTTACAGCATCACCTGTCAACTTGCTACCAGTACTGCCAATTAAATCATTTCTGTACTTCCACGGTGGGTTTCTTCAAACAATTCTCTATATACAGGCCTAAGTGGTGCTGTAAAATATCAATTAAGTCAAGTCAATTCCTTCTTTTTAAAAGTTTTAGTGAATTTTTATAACCTGTCTAGAATGTTCTAGAATACGTTCTACATAGACTTGCCAGTTCTAGCATAAAAGTTGATGATGAAAAATGATGGTAGATTGATTGAACTGGAATAGCTATAATAGAAAAGATAAGGATATGTGGATCAAGAAAATGCTTTGGTCTTTGCAAATGGTATTCATTTTGCCTGAAAAAATTTCCTCCTTGTTTTCTTAAGGTTACATCCTCTCCTCTTTCAAGTAGTAGTTTAAGTATATCTTCAGAAACTTTCTGTCCTTGACCAACTTGTTCATTCTTTCTCCCATTCGTTCTCCCCACATGTATTTATTGAATACTTTATACTTCTTTCAAGCAGTAGTGATATGGCAACAAGCAAAATAGATGAAGTTCTACCATGGACTTTATGTTCAAGATAGGTAGGGAGTAAGAAAGGTCTGACAATAAACAATGTAAATATACAGTGAGGTAGATGGCAGTCATTGGTATAGAGAAAACAAAGCAGTACAAATTATGATAGGGAGTATAAAATGGAAGGGATGTTCTTTTTATGCAAGGAAGTTGAAGCAGGTTTCTGTTATACAGAAATATTTCAGTAGACACCTGAGGAACATTCAGGAAAAGCCATCTTGTCAAGTTAATGTGTCTAAGCATCAGACGCTTTAGTCACAAGGGACAACAAAATTCAAAAATTGTGAAGTAGAACATGATTGGAGTATATATGAGAAAGAATAAAAAGAATAAGAACACCTATGTGACTGGAGCATGAAGTAAATACTGTAGTAAAACTGATATCTTAAAGATAACAAAGATGAGATTAAGTTTGACACTTACAGTGACATATTCTAAGGGAAATGAAGGATCACTGAAAAGCCTGGGTAGAGAGAGGTTGGTAACAAGTGACAAAAATAAAACAAAAACCCTAGACAACTTAATAAAGTAAGACACGAAAAGAAATTACCAAAAAAGCATACTGACTTATGAACTAAAGTTAAATCTTATTAAAACCATCTTGAAAACCCCAAGCATAAAATACACAGAGATAGAAAATTGATGCAAAAGCTTGAAAATGATGTTAATTTTTGAGAATGTAGTTGATGAATAAGTTCAAATAAGACAAACTCCAGCTATTCCTGAGACACTTACTTTTCCTAATTTTATAAACAAGGCTTAATTATCCCAAACTTGGTATACCCAGTGTACTCTGTGCCAGGATCCCCATCATCTCCACTATGTACAACTTAAGTGTCAACTCCTGCCTCAAGGACTTTGCTAGATTTGCTTAAAATGTCAGACTGCAGTTCTTACCAAAGTTATTTGTTGAATCCAGAATTAACGTAGCATGTTTTCCTAAGGAAAATACTCTGTTCAAATGGATTGATATTTCTTTCAAAATCTGCACAAGTTTCTATTGGATGATTATTGAGCTGAATGCATCAGTTTCTTTTGATCACATCTTAGACTGGGTTCACCCAGAATAGACTCTGAAACAGGACTTGAGGGTGATTTGTGGTAGGGAGCAGGTGAAGTAACCACTTTAGGAAATGGGGAGATGAACCAGAGATGCTCCATCAGCCAGTCACACCGTGAGCAATTGAAAACAGTAGAGGCCAATGTAGTAGTACATATACCATAAAATAAAACTTATCCAGAAGTGGGGTAAATCATGTATTAAGACAGAAGTTACCATTAGTGCTCTAAGAAACTTCAGAATTCTCTAGGCTTTTTATGAACAGTCAGCCCTTTGTAAATTAATACCAACCTACTTTATATAAAACTATACTTATTCTCAAATGCAAAAAAATTCAAAATAAAATCAAAAGCAAAAAAATTAAAATTAATACATTTGACAGAAGTTAATTTCCTTTATTGATGAAAAGAGCTTATAAAGTCATAATAATACATCAGCAATGTAATGAGGATAAAGAAGTATATTTCAGATAAAAAGAAATGCAAATAACCAATATCTTCCCCAAAGAGGAGGTGCTCATCTTAACCACATTAGAAAATGTCAGTGTTACCTTTTTGCTACATTTTTCTAGGTGGCTCTGAAGGTGGGTTAATTACTTTGACTCAGCTGCTATTAAACTTCAACTTACAGAATTATCTGGCAAATAGGTTAAGAATGAGTAACTCTAGGTCACATCTCCAGAGATTCTGGCTCAGCAAATCTGGCATCATGACTGGAATCAGGGAGAGGGCTAAGATGACATTTTTCAGGATATGTATGCACTGAGTATGTAGTAAGTGTGCAAGTGATATATTTTAATTAATCCAGAAGTAGAAGCCACACTGTTCTTTCTGGACTCATTTAGAGACACCCACACCCAAGTATGAAGTCACAGAGAGAATCAAGGATCTCTGTCAGGGCAAAAGGATGATGTTAGGGTATAAATGAAGATCATTCGTAGGGCATTAACACAACTCTTCAGGAAACTGACATTTAATCTCCATGGTTTCTAACACCAACTAAATAATCCGGTTGCTATCACCCTGGTTGTCATACATAAATTGACTTTAATGAGGAGACAGGTTGTTTATCTTCAGTGCCATTATCTCACAGTGAAGAGTCAGACATGAATTCACAGCAGCTACTGTGGTTCAAAATCAAGACAAGCTTTGTTTACCTTTTATTCAGTCCCCTCTGGCTCATGTTAATGAGAACCTTTTTGTTTGAGTCAGCTCTAGAAACTTCCTGCTTACTAATTTGACAAACACTTTAGTGCCATACATATTTTTTAAATTTCCTTTCTTCTAACACCCGCTTTCAAGAAAGACAACTGCCGTTGCATATTTGCATGATATACAGTAGTAACCTCAACTTACGGTAATTTTATGGAAAACTTTGCTTAACCATTATTCTCATGAGATCTTTGAGTGTATAGATTTCATTTCTTTTTTCAAAAAGATATTTCACTGGAACAAGCTTAGTTATTTACCTTCTGTGCAATTACTTTAAAAAGCATGTATTAAAATACTGACTGGGTGTTAGATTGATATGATACATGGAATAAAAAATATTCTACTGCTTTGAAAACAGAATGAAACAAGTTAGTCAAGCAGAAGCACAAAAAATAAATATCTACACCATACCTGAAATTCAGTGGACATTTTCATATGAGCAAATGACTTGTCATGAGTTTGATATCTAACAAAGGTAAGACAAACTTACTTGAAAAATTCTGTCTTCAAAACCAGATATTAAATTCAATTATTAGGTAAACTCTAAAATATAGAAAGACTTTTAAAGACAATAACTTTCAGTCATCAACTCTTCTCTATTTTGTTTTCACTTTTCTCACCAATACTGAAAATGATCTAGCAACTATATAAATTAGCTATGAATCAAGAGAGAATTTTTTTTTATTGTTGACTATATTTTTATTGAGGTAGCATTGCTTTACAATGCTGTATATGATTTAGAGGCATGAGCTCACACACTTTTGGATATATGTCACTGTAACATATTTACAACCAAGATATTGGAGAGCAATCTCCAATTGTTCTCCAGTCTCCCATTGTCCCTCTGATAGCTTTAATTCCATAGTCATATTTCTGTGTTTGCTATTAGTTTATATTGTATTATTCCTTTGTTCTGCTTCTCTACATTTCAATATTAGTAAACCCATGCAGTATTTGTCTATTTATCTGACTTACATTAGCTTCTCCAGTTACATCCATGTTGTTACAAATGGCAATGCCTCATCTATTTTTACAGTTGAGTAGTAATCCATTGTATGTTTATACCACAACCTCCTAATCCACTCCTCCATCCTTAGGTACACAGATTATTCCTATCTCTTGGCTATTGTAAATATTTTTGCAATAACAGAGAATTGTGTATATACATAAAATTAGTGCTTTTTCATTCTTTGGATAAAGATGGAATTATTGTTTTATCTCTGGCACTAATAAACTACAATCTGAAGGGATATACCAATAATATTGATAGAAGAGAATGAAGAGCGGGAACATCAATTAAATTATCTCTAATATTTGATCACTCTATTTCTATGATAATAGCACCCCATAAGAGAAATAGGAGTCAGTGCCATGCATCTATCTGAGCTAAGAATCATGACCAAACTTTTCCTTGAAAAGGATTACATCAACTGAAATTCTATGGAAAGTTTACTTTGAGATCATCCCTCCCTACAGCTTTCTCAAGGAATAAGCACAAATTAGGTGCTGGAGAATCAAGTGGTCAAATCTGTTATTGTAGAATCTTTTCATCTGCTCATGGTAGTATCCTTAGATTCAACTTCTAAGGACCATTGAAATCAGGAGTTACAAATGGGTAAATCTTGAGGAATCATCTAAATGACCTATTACCTATTTCTATTGCTTGTTAATTATTTTTGACAAAATCACTCAATATGTAGCAGTTTAGGGACATTGAAATTTTTCTATCAGAAGAACTCAACCAAAAGTATTATAAACAAATCCTTGCAAAATTTCATCATCAGATGCACCAAAATAACATTCCTCTTGTGGAATACAACAACACTTAGGAATCTAGACCTAGTTCATTACTTCTGTTAGGCAAATGAAATTATTCTAAATAAGCATTAACTGCAACAAAAAGAAAAATAAATTTCTATGCCGCCTAAATAACACTCAACTTTCCCTGCAACACCTGTTAGCGCAATACGCTATTATTGGTTGCCTCAGAACTCACTTGCTAGAGTTATGAAAATAGAATCATCATGACAGTTGTTGACTTCTCTCTGATCCTTTCAATCCTTCTTGAGTTCTGACTAATGTGTTGTTTATAACAGTCACGTTAGCAAAGAGTCCTTTCTTTACTTCTATTTTACTACTTTTTTCTACTGTTTTTCGATGATGCCCATGGAAATCAAGGTCTTCCATGGTGACTCTACTTGATAACCCAAAACACAGTACTGTAACCACTGAAGTTCCTATATATTATCTAGCATTCTCTCATGTTCATCCTTTTTTGTTCAGACATAAAATGGGATTTTATATGTATATAGGACATGCACATAGAAAATAAATAATAGCTACATTTTTAAGACTGAGATTGCATTTATTTGATCCACTTTATGCATAATTCAAATCTAAAATGATATCACACATTTCACAAGACACAAATCATATAATTGCTTTTGATTTGAATCTAGGAATATAAATATACACTGCTAAATAGAAAATATCCCCACTCACCAATACAGTGCAAATTCTTATCATCCTTTGTTCCAAATCAAGTCAAATATAAAAAATATTTGGTACAAATATAAAAACAAGGCTGTAACCAATTAACTGAATGAAAGGGAATAGTAGCACCATTGGTACCTTCCATGTATTAAGAAACAAAGAGGAATCATGATACTATGTCCCAAAGGCCCAAAGCTCACTGGCAACATTGGCACAAATCCATCACAAAAGTAAACATAACTTATGCTGTCCTGATATACTATAAAAATAACATCTATAGTAGACAAATTGCCACATTTCAAAACTATGTACAAAAATTCATGAGAACAAAGAATTGTGAAATCCAGCTGGATAGATTAATATAAAATATTTTAAATGCTTATTTATTAAGTATATAAGTCTTGGTTTAAAGATTTATCTAGTATACAATGAAATGGTAGGTTTATAAATCATTCAATAAACACATGTAAGTTAGCCTGTTAGGTACACTGGAGAGCCACCTGAAGATATATTTTAAAATATGGAACTACACAAGTTTATATATTGTTTAATTAGGCAGGTATCCCCAAATACAAGGTTTCAATTGGCAGATACATGCAAACACTGTCTCTTTGCATCGCCATTTTTTTCTATTGTTTAAATACAATTTCTGTTCTTTCTTATTATATAATCCATTCAATATATAATCTATTTCTCTTCATTTGAGAATACTGTGCCAACCCTCTAATTGCCTAGACTCTTTTCTACAAGTCCATAAACTTTAAACTAAGTTTCTCAAGAGACTGTCATTTAGAATACATCCCAAAACATTCCAGTACTATACAAGAAGCACCTGTCTTTCTTCTGAATTGCTGTGATGGGGTAGTGAAGACAAGGAGTAGTCTCCCTTTGAAATTCCCTAACCAACAGATATTAGCAATTAGGAAACATTTAACTACATTTTATCTTAGCATTCATTGCTGGCAGGCTGCAATTTTTTAAGAGGAAATTATAACCTTTCTAAACTTGCACTAACAAATAAGAGAGAAATTATAAAAGGAAATAGTTTTTAGAAATATTTAGATGCTGCATTAGTCTCTTTCCCTTACATTTTTAGATTTTGGGTTTTGGATTTTGGATTCCTTTAAAAAAATTTCTATGGTTGTTTAAACAGTGACCATCACCCATGTTTTTTCACCCATGGAAAGGCCATGAAGTATATTCTGTATTCTACTTATCTTAAAGCCATTAAGTTGCTATATCTTGCACACAATTGACTGCACAGTCAGGAAGAAAGATGCTAAAATATTGAAACACATACAATTAGAGTCATACAAATCATAAAGTGCCTTTGTCTTAGCCTTATTTTCTGAGACCATTTTTTAAACTAAAGAATGTAGTTCAAGTTCTATAGAACTTCTTAAGAAGGGAAACAAGAATCACTGGAAGTAAAAGATGAGAGCTTCATTATTCTCTTTCTCTCCACAACACACTGGTATATTTTCACAATGACCTCTGCTAAATTCCTTAAAGTTGGTTCTGTAGTGGACAGGTGTGTGTGTGCTGTCAGTATATATAATTTTGCTTTTACAATGTTGGCAGTAAGAAGAAGGCTACTAATTTTATTCAACATGATGATAGGTCCTAGCGTTTTAATTATTTTTCATGTAGTGAGTAATTTATTATTCATTGGGTATCTTCCCTGTAAATCTTGCCCTCACTCTGTAAGATTTTTTCTTTGGTGTCCAACAAAGGGTTTCATTGCAATAAGAATCAAGGTGTGTCTATGTTCTTACCCAGAGCCCAAACAATGCCAGCCTTGCAGACCTGCCCAAGAGTTTGGGGTGGGGAAACAGAGTCATTATAGAACATCTTCACTTCTCTCCCAGAGAGCACCAGAGTTATCACCCATGCCATCCTAGAGGGCATCTCAAAGCACATCTTACTGCAGAGCTGATTTCAGGACCTAGAGGAGACGAAGACAAAATTGAAACTCACCTGGGTTCGTGCACAAGAGAAACCTGACAGGATGGACTGGCTCCTTCTCAGGAATATTTGCCTTTTGATCATTTTAATGGTGAGTAGAATTTAAAGGTTGGGAATGGAAAGTAACCTGAGCCCTGTCTCCTCTGTCCTTTGTTAGACCTTCTAAATAGGAGTCTTTGCATTTGTCCACTCTTTTTGCAAAGAGAGTTCAAGTTCTCTAAGTTCTAAAAGTTCAACCTCTGTGAATTCAAAAGACTCTCCATGCCTTGAGGGATTCAATACCATAGAGAAGTCAGTGAGAATCTGCCTGAGTTAGACTTAAATGACATCAGAGACATAGTCCAGTTCAGACTAAATGTTAGGAAAATGTAAAGTTTATGATCAGAAATAAAACAATTTTACATTTTTCTCTTAAATCAGACAGATTGTTGTCAAAAATTCTAGTGCAAGTGGATTCTAAATTTGTAGGGAAGTAAAGTTGATTAAGTCCATTTCTTTTGAATATTTACTGCCTTGTGAGATAGTTTCAAGGTAGGAAATATTTAGATATGAGTAAAATGCATTACAAATAATAATGAAGTGTTTAAGTAATATGGTCATTTTTCCCAGCAAGAAATAGTTTTAGAACTTTCCATAAATCCATCAAGCATAGTGAGTGTCTTTTGCCCGAAAGAAGTAGTTTTCAATGCCATTTACTTAAAGGTTCAGGTTAATTCCTGACTGCTCATTCAAATAGAAAGTCTGCTTGAAGACTCAACCAAACTAGGTTGGATTACAATGTAGATTTACACATCTGTTGATGGCCAAATGACAGAATAATTCAAGACAAAATACTTAAGTGAAAAGTTAGGCGAAATGATAAGAAGGAGGGATTATTACAAAGTTATAATACTTGTTTTTTCCAAAGCAAATAGAGGTGTTTTTGAAAGCAAATATACCTTAAAGGTGTCTCACAATCTTTCAGGAATGTCTGCAGACATAAGGAAGAACTAACATAAGTTTGGAAAATTATTTCCAACTCTCCCATGTTCGCAGGCAAGTGGCTTTTTTCATGAGACTCAACCGACCATGAGTTCTAAAAGGCAGAGAGTAGACGAGGTTGGGAAATAAAGGAACACATTTTATGCAGTTGGCTTTACAGGTGCCATTCTTCTGGATTTCACTTTCTGTAACCTTTACTACAGAACTTCCCAGCCCACACTAGGAAGGGAACAGTAGTGGACATTCCATTCTTTGAACCTGGGACACAGATGATTAAAAAAATCATTTTTGAAAAATACTTGTAAACTGCAAAGAGAAGTGTCATGACCTGTTATAATTACTTACTTACATTAGTAAAAGGAAAAGAAAGAACTTGACTCAATCTTTAGTAGAAATCAAGAAGATTCAGTAAGACCAAATGCTGTACATACTTCTGTAAGATGTCTCCATGTTTCAACTCAAATAAACTCTCTTTTTTTAAGAAAACAGATTTCATGAATTGAAAATTTAGAAGTAACTTCTGAGCACTAAATTTTGCCTTCTCCTCCTCTCTGCACAGGCATGTTTTATGACAATATATTTAATTGAAGACAATTTTTTCCTCCTTGATCTTGAAAGAGTATTATGGTTCAGATTCTCAGGATCTCTTTTTGTTAGTTTTATTACCCTTGATAATTTTAGTGTTTTTGAGTCTTCATGTCTTCCCACATCCCATGGCTACAAAGACATCTACATGTCTTAGAGTTTTTGGTAATTGCAATAGACTTAAGTTCTTTGGGTATTTCTACTATTTGCTTAAGATATCCACTAAGAAATTTTTTGAATTAAGTAGAGGTTTCTAGCATGTTTCAAGACTGAAACAAATGAAAGGAATGCTTAAGAAAAAAAATTAATGTATATTATAGGTGTGTGGAAAATAAGCAAGCTTACTTGTCTTTCATTTCCTGAACTTGAACTCTACCCCTTTTTCATTAACTAAATCAAAGGCTCTCTAGGGCATCATTGCAGTTTACAGTAAAAAGGGTGTGGCTGCCTCCCTGAGACCTACTGGTACTTTGTGTCATCTGTATCTCAACCACAAAGAGCACTTTGAACAAGGTTTTGACTTAGCTTATAAAAGATCCCCAAACTCTAAGCTATAATCAGTATTTCATGTTATCATATAAGTCCTTCAGCATTTTCTTCCTAAGGATGTTCATTATGTTCTTCTGTAAAATGGGATGGGGTTATGTGAGACAGTCAACTCTGAACCAAGTCTCGGGAGACCCAAGTTTGACTCACTGTATTCCTCGAGGACACTGCTTGACTTTGACCATGACACCCAGTCTCTGAGGGCCTCATTGTGCCCCAAATTAAGAAAGGATAAGTAGATATGATGTCATTGTGTTTCTCTCAAAGCAGAAATACTGGAGTTCTATTATTATCCCTGCTGTGGTTATGTAGTAGAAGCTCCTATCTGCTTCTTAAATATTACTTTCTTAACTTTGGTTGGAAAATCTAAAGATTTAGGTAATGTGTGATTGCATAAGTTTGACTAGGAAGAAATCACTTCAGGCAGGACAGTTATTAGCCATAAGAGGCCTATAGTTTGTCCAGTTGATAAGATCACTAAAAACAGTCATGTAGCTTTTATCAGATAAGAAGTTTTGTGTACATATGGTGATCATTTATGCTACATATGAGATGTAAACACTTAAATTAAATATTTTGATTCTTGGAAAGTAAAGTGAGTAGGTGGCTATGCATTAGGCATCATCTTACCATATGTTAATAACAGACATCAAAATTTCAAAATATATATAGAACTAAACCAGTCACCAATTTAGTTCTCACATGAAACAATGTGATTTTGGTATACATTACAAAAAAAAGTTTTTATTTACTTTTTGCCAGGAATGTTTATCAAAGTATATACTGATGGGGGAAAAAACACCTTATCTAAGCTGTATTTTTGTTTGTGCTAAAAAAAAGTTCTAGACAGTATTAAATAATTGGTTTCAGTACTGCTTGTTATACTAAATGTTGATATTCTGATATCACCAAAGGTTACATGGAAGCAAATCTCACTCCAGTATTTTTCTCTTTTTGTATAATAACTGGAATGTTACAAAATACATGTCAAACCAAATTGATAATTTTATGTTGGTTCAGATTCCTACAATGTTCTTGATGCACTAAACCAAGTTTTATATCCCAAGAGATATTCAGCATTATTACACCACAGGCCTTATAACTAATACCATCTTCTCATTCACATCTGCCTAAAATTAGAAGACAAATATCATCTCAAAAATAGTTCACAGCTTTTGAGACTCTATGAAGTGTTCCCATTTTTAAGGTATTTCTCCGTTTTAGGGGATTTCACAATCCTAAGTACATAGTCTATGACTCCCATTTAGCTTTTAAGTATACAAAGAGGAGTTCTTTATAGAGCAATGAAATGGCTGTTTGATGTTTCTTTCCCATTCCCAAGTGGGATCACAGATGGAATTCCTCATTCACAGACAGCATCTCTGATGACAGGTCTGTGAAAGGAATGACTGCAGTGAAACCTTCAGGTATTACCTGCATGAGAAATGTTTGCCCTTCCTTTCTACACAGAAAATTACATGGCTTACAAACTAAAATGCCACTACTTGATACACCTACAATTATAAACAAAAGTGGTATAATTAGACTTGAACTTGGCATCTCTACCATATCCATATGAGGATGGCAATTGCTTTACTCAATTATTTTTATAAGTATTATTCAGGAGAGAACTGCTTATTAATAAGTTGGTCTAGGTGTGCAAAGGACTTCCAAAACTAACTTCAAAAGGGTAAGTCAGAGATGAAAAATAACTTCATGCAGTTAGCTACTATTTTAAATACACAGTCTATAAGAAAATAATGCATATTTTAACATTGTAGTAACCGCATAGAGCGACTTTGACTCCACAGATCTCATATAAAATCATCATACTGTCTCTACAATGTATTGAAAAAGAAAACTAGGTCCAGAAAAACTTCAGCAATTTGCCAAAAGTTAGATAAGTATAAATGATTTTATATCCTATTATCCCTGGATGGTACCTATCAGAGTAGATGGGAACTTATAAATGTCAAATACCTGAACATAATATTCTATCAATGAAAAATTTTGGATGAATAAATGGATTTAGTTTCTGATCCATCTTTCTTAGCAAGTCACTCCATCCAATATTTCCATCTATATGCTAATAGGCAACTTTTATGTGGTTAATGAGCTTCAAAGTGATCGTGAGGATTTAAAATGAAGATAGAAAAGCACAAAATTGATTTAGTCTGCCAATGCATTCACATTTCATCATCACCTTACACTAGCAAAACATTTTAGAGTTAATAAAGTTATTTCAAGCCCATATCAAAAGTTTTGTGATCAAAAATATCAAGAAAAATACAAATGGCTTCATTTTACAAGTAAGGCAATTTGCATGGCGTAAATGATTCCTAAATGTACCACAAGTGAATCCAATTTGAACAAAATACTCAGGTTCAAACTCTATCCACTGTTTCAAAATTAACCTCTTTTCCCTTTGGACCAACACTACATCCTATACATGCTTCTACATTGTCTTATAAAGTTTCAATATCTTTTCTCACTTATGTGCTTTCCTACCTCATTTTAAAAACATGTGAGCCCTTTCTGGGCAGGCACTCTACTTAGTCTTCATTTTATTCCACACATTTCTTGTGAGAACATGCAAAGATAAAAGACAGCAAACTCTTTCATAAACGAGGCCACAGAGATTGTAACACATTACCTGAGGATGCCTCTTAACCTCTTTTCTCGTGTTCAGCAGTTGTTCAGCCACTGGCATTTTGTGTCTTTTAACCAGGTTCTCAGACCACATCCTAGGATGAGGCATGATCTACATAGTCTCTGAAAAGGTAACTTATAGGCAAGGATTTCTGCAATTATCAGAAGTCTGTAATTCTTTTCACAGCTTAATTGAAATTTGTATAGTTATGCTGCTACGTGCAACTTAGGAGGATGATATAGTTTCATGTTCCTTCCAAAACATCCATTCATAGGTGATTCTTGGAAAATGAAGAGCTTTTTGATAGATTATATCCTAAGGGCTGAGAATAAAACCTGTCAAGTCCCCTTAAGGAGACATCAATATAAATAGATGGATTTGGAGGTCTTGGCTATTGTTACCATCATCAGTAGAAACACCTGGCACAAAAGCAGAGCTACCGGAAATGAACCCCAATGCCCCCCATCAAACATAGTATAAATCTGCTGTGTCAGATCCCTGGGATCTAACACTGAAATTATGCTATCTAGAAAAATGTCAGAGAGAAAGGACTAAAAGGAAATCACATTCACAAAGATTCTTAGGCCTACATTCAAACCACACCATCCTTTAATTAAGTTGGATTCTGTAATGAGAACAAAAGCAAAGCAAAATAAACAAGTATTTCCTCCATCCCTTTATACTGAGAACTAACCTTGTCATTGTAGCTGATTTCAAGTCTTGACTGTTATCTGAAGAAATACAATGAGTACACCTCTGTAAACATACTTCTAAATTAAAGCACAGAAGAAAACTTTTGCCTTTCCTTCCCCTTTACAAATATTTTGGGCATTTACTATTCCCATAACATTCACATTTTTATTTTATTAATATTATAACCTGAATCAGAGACTAAGGGATTGATACAAAACTATACAGCTGGTAATTGCCTAGTCATACACAACTCTTCTGCCTGATATTTAAAGTATTTGTCTATAGATCACATCACTTTCTATAATGCTAAACCCTAACTTAAGGTTACATATACACTTGAAGTTATAAATTATTTAACTTGGAAATACATATTGATTTTAAGAAACTTGATACCAGCTTAACTACTACTATAACAATAGTCTTTAATCAAGACTACAGTTGTGCCTGAAATATAGGTTTCCCCCACTTTTAGAAATACTTTGAATAAAGTATTATTTGTGGCATCTAAGAATATTCAAAAATTTTCCATACAAATGAATATTAATAACTTCCACAAAAAAGAAAAAACCAACTATCAAGCCCTGCACATAGGAACACCATACTTTTGGATAGTGGGGAAACCAGTACATGAACATGTCAAATGCTACAAGCATGCAGATAGTTTTGAAGGAATCCTTTACTAGAGCCTCAGCGTGTGCACACATAAACATACACACAAATATATACATACATACACACATACATAATTTCTTTAAGTCAATCTGTGACCATGCATCTGAACCTGAGGTATCAAACTGACTCTTCTCCTCCAGTTCCTTCTTGAAAGAAAATTATACCTTTCAGCTTTGGGAAATATCACTATGTTGCACTGCAACAAGTTGTAAAGATATCTGGAGCAATAAACTGAAGAATAATTCAAAATAACAACATTAGTATTGAGAAAGAGAATTGACTCTAACGCTGGTAATGAATACTTTTGAAAGTCATGTAGTTAGTTTTCAAATACTTTTTTCAATAAAATTAAAAGAGAATTGAATAAGTTTGTCTGCTAGATGTCATTTTTGGTACAGATAACTACAGATTTAGAGGACATAGTTCAGAATAAGTTTAATAACTGCTACTTTTGAAAAATCTTCAATATCATCTATTTATAAAAATTATCTTTCTCCTTTACAACTGAAATATAAACCAGACAAATTAGAATCTAGATTAAAATGTTTAATTCTAGTCAGAGGCAATATTTATTCATGAACAAATTTTTAATTATTTCATCCATCTCTTCAGAATGAACTTCTGATAAGACTATTTTATATTTAATAATGTTGCATAAAAATTTCTGTATTTGTAGACTGTTTAATAAATTGTACTATTAAAATAACATGGTTGTAAAACTAGTTCAATCTAGGAGAAATCAATTTTTAGAGACTTGTAATTATAGTAACTAACAAAATAAAATTCATATTCATATATATGTTTTGTTAGTAAGAGAAGTATGATAGAGTGCTCAATAAAAGACTTAAACATATCTTAAAATGTATTTAAAGTTTTAAAAAATTTCAATAAGATGAACCTAGAGAGGATATAGGTCACTAACTGGGAATGTGATATCTAATTATTAAAGAACTTATTCATCTATTTTGTATGAGTGGAGATGGGCATCAAATGACTAAACATTTAGAGTCTGTCAGCTGTATTTAAAAATTAATGTTGCCAGTTTATCTTAAAATATCAGCATTTATTGGAATCTGTCTGCAGAACTGAAGCTAAACAGAGGGAAGGGGTGGGAACCAAGAGGGGAGGGTCCCATGGAAAATGATGGAGGACTATGAGTGCCTTGGTGGTAGGTGTAGTACCTCTGAAAAGGTATGACTCTATCCCTGTGAACTATATCGGTGCTGTGAACCAATGTCACCTCAATAAAATAAAGATATATATATATATATATAATACATTAAAAAATAACATATCAACATTTACAATAGTCCTAATTTTTTTTTTTGAGACTATGTCTCGCTATTTTTGCCCGTGAAACCGCAGGCTCACGTTGCCCAGTGTACCACGGACTCAAGCAATCCCCAGCCTCAGCTTCCCAGGTAGCTGGGATTACAGGCGAGCGCCGCCATGCCCAGCTATTTTTTTGGAAGTAGGTCTCACTTCGTTGCCCCAAACCATTATCCCTGGTTCTGGCCACAGCTTCCTAGGCATGGTGGCGCGTGCTTCTAAACGGCAGCCTAGGAAGCTACGGCCGAAACCAGGGATCGCAGTTGGGGGCAACGTAGTGAGACCTAGTTCCAAAAAAAAGGTGGGCGTGGTGGCGCTCGCCTGTAATTCCAGCTACCTGGGAAGTTGAGGCTGGGGAACGCTTGAGTCCAGGTACACCGAGCAACGTGACCCTGCGGTTCCACATGCAAAAAATAACAAGACCTAGTTTAAAAAAAGAAAAAAAAGTGAATATAATAAAAATCTATCTTCTGCAGCCATTTAAACATAATGAAAAATTTTAGCTGTTACTATAGAAATGTTTGAAAGAGCACATTATTTTTCAAAAATATTTAGAACTACAAAAGAAAAATATTCTGAAGTACAATATAAAACAATATTAGAAGTGGTCAACACAAACATCAACATTTTCTTTACAATGAGGGTTATAATTTTATAACAAAGTTTAATTAAAACCAAAGCAATCTGGTAGCATAATATCAGTTAATTGAAAAGAAGTTTTAAACATTGTGTAAATTAACTTTTAAAAGAGTAACTGGGGCTTTTTAACTATTAAAATTTATTTGTGCAAAGCTTTAATTATTGCTCAGTTAAGCAATGCTAAGCTGGAAATAGTTAGAAATGTTCTACCAATGGAAATGGTACAAACTTTCCTTCACTGCTTTTTTTTATTCTTTTATTTATTCATTTTTTATTGATGTAGTACTATTTACATTGTTGCTGTATTTTTGCAAGTATAGGATTCCTCTTTTAAAGGTAGTCACCCTAACTCACTCCCAGCAAAGCACCCACAGTCATTACCACAGTCCAGTCTCATTTTCTACTCCCTCTTTTTCCTGGATGCCTCCATTCTATTATCAACTTTATAGGGCTAGTTTTCAGGTTTGTCTTTACCTGACCCCTTGTTTTCTCTATATTTTACATAGATGTGGCAGGCACCATTTGGATTTTTCTTTTCCTTCTGACTTAGTTCTCTTAGCCTAATCCCTACCATCTCCATCACATTGTCGTAAATGACAAGCATTCACTTTGGAAAAACTTCTATGAGGTGAAAACAAGTAAGGAAGTTATTGATGGCTAGAGCTTAAAGCCTAGTTGACTGAATTCTTTGTCATTAGGTTTTAATTTCATGACCTTTCAGGTATCTGCAGATTTAGATATTGACTTGCATACGCAAGCACCAGGGCATCAGCATCAACTTAGTGTAGTGCATCCTTGTCTAATTGAAAAATAAAAAAAGTAAAATGATCAATTGGGTCCCTTCTGAAAGGTATATAGATACAATATTAACTTTGCAAACATTTTTGTAAGCAGAAAGAAACCAAAAATAAATGCAATGAAAATTGCCTGCAGTTAAATCTTACTCTCACTACATTACAGCTAAAATTAGGTTATTAACCTTATTAATAGTCATTAATAAGCTAATCATTAATGATTAATTATTAATTGATGGTTATTAATAAGCTCTGAGGAAAAGCTGTGATGAGTCTACTATCAGGTCTACGATTTAGGAAAAATGAGAAATAGAGAAAGAGAACATATTAAGGGTTTAGAAAAAGAAGTGGAAGAGAGGGGGAGATAAGGAGAGACATGGGAAGCTGAAGACAAGAAAAAGAGCTTCTCATTAACAATGGTTTCACATGCCAAGTTTACCAATCCCTCTGCATCCACCAAGGTCAAGCTTCTCCTGGAAGACTGTGCTGGAGATTCTTTGTCAGATTTTAGCATACAGAGTTAAACAACAAAGTCAGCTCAGTTAAACCGCTGTCCCACTGACCTGAATAAAAGACACTTATTAAAGTGATACATATGATAACCATCAAAATGTATAAAGTTTATACATATTAATTGACATGGGGGTTTACCATGATAATCACTGAGTGCAAAAATCAAATTATCGAATGGCACATATAAAATAATTTTCTTTTTTGTTAAAAAATAAAACTTAGAATTTATATATGCTTTTGAGGGAAATATCTAACAGAATCTCTCCAAAGTGGGATTTTGTGGAATCCTTTTTTCTTTCTAAAATATTTTTCTTACATAATTACTTACTTTTTTAACAAAAGTAGCTAATTTCCAAAGGGCAACATTTACTATGAACTATAATATTATATACAACCAAGTAAGACAATTTTCTATTAAATATCAAATTTATTTTCTGGGTCTTGTTACTTTACTAATGTCTAATAACTACACATGAGGAAGAAAGTGTGTAAAGAGGATACAATAGGGATATGTATTTTTTCTCCTTTTGGACACAAGCTGTTATTTCAAATCCTTATTCACTCCTCACTCTTCTTCCATTCAATCTCTACTTTTCTGTGAGATCATTTCTACCCTTCTACTGAAGCTTTTGGTACCTTTGTTGTAGTATACATGCTAATTTCCTTTGACATAAAGTTATGTATCTCTCATATCTAAATGTTTAAAAGACTAGGAGGGTGAAAAGTTAGTTATCTGCATTTTTATTCCATAGTATTGACAAAATGTATATTTAAGAAGTGAATAACAAGAGAACAACTGTCAATGTTATGACATTGCTTTCTTTAAATTATGCAAATTTGTACTAATGTTTTGCCTTCTCTAACAGGTGGTGCTGGAAGTAAACAGTGAATTCATTGTTGAGGTAATGTATCCCTCAATTTTAAATTTAAAAAAAAAAGCTGCATTTTGTAATGTATCACATACTAGACATCAGAAGGTTTGAAACCAACCTCATCCACATATAAGTTAGGGGATATAACTTCTTTTGAAATGAAATAGCAATATTAAAAGCCATAATCACAAATTTCCATGTTTTAGGCATGGTTTTTGCCCATTCACTATCATAACCCTTACTTCAAATTATACTATGATAATCTTAAAAATAAAATTGAAAAAATAAAATTACTTTCTAATCTCTGTTAACAAAATATGTTGCACATTTCAGGAAGTTGTGTCAAAATGGATAACAAATATAAGTGTTTTGACTTTTGAAAGGACAAGCTTCATTCTCATGGAACATTCTCTCCAAAATGATAATTAAATGAAGCCTTAGTAAAACATACAATCATCTGGGTCTTAATAAGCACATTGCAAAGATAGATAGATAGATAGATAGATAGATAGATAGATAGATAGATAGATAGATAGATAGATAGATAGATAGATAGATAGATAGATAGATGATAACATATACATACATACATGTGTATATATTTATGCATGTATACAAATTTTTATGCACACAGTTACATTTCTAAGCTCTTTAAAAGTTTAAAACTCAAGTAATATTAACAATAGCAACACAAGACTGTAAAGGGAAAACTGGTACAGCAAGCGAAGCTACAAAGGAGTAACTCTGAGAAGCTATATAGAGGTCTATGGAATTATTGCAGATACCACCAATTCAGTTAAGATGTTCTTCTAATCCTACAAAAATACATTTAGATGCCTTAGTTTCAATGATACCTTCAACAGAGGAGTAAACTCCCTCCCCTGCCCTCTTTTAGGTGAACACACACATTAAAACTTGGCTTCTCTATGGGAAGCACTCCAGTGGAACAACAATAATCTTTTAAACTAAGGAAACTTTAAATAAAATGATTCAGAAAGGAGGTAGCAGGGAGGGCAATCCATCTAAGTTATGAATTACCATGAACTTACTTTGTTTCTGAAATTCAATGCCATTTTACCTTCTGGGTGTACCTTACTTACAATGATGAATAAATGTTCTTGTTAAATAAAATTGCCCTAACACAACATGTGAACTATTTTTTGCTTAAGGTGAAAGAATTAGACATTGAAAATGGCACTACGAAATGGCAAACTGTCCGAAGACAAAAGCGGGAGTGGATCAAGTTTGCTGCGGCCTGTCGAGAAGGAGAGGACAACTCCAAGAGGAATCCGATTGCTAGAGTGAGTGACAAAATTAACAGGAGTACCCTCTGCTGATAGCTGAGGCTATCGCAGAGCAGAGAGCACTCAAGCATCTTGATGACGCAGCCTTCACTACTCCATAATGAATTAGAAAAATGGTTGACACATCATTTGCTCATGTCATTATGGAACTATTTTGAACATCACTTTCTGGGAGCTGATACAGAGTAGAGGGTCTTAAAGTGATCTTAAAAGAGAGATATGGCTCTCCAGCACAACTAGGATCTGTATCTGCTGCCTGCTAATTCATGTTGTGTTTCCAGCTGTCTTTACTTAGTTGTGGATGTTTGGGTCACAAACTGTAGTAATTTACTGAGTGCTCTCATCTTTAGTGTACAGGTGAGATTTCTGGTTTTAACTTTGTTAAACTTATGAGCGATAGATATAAAACTATTAAAACAAGGCCTGTGTAATAGAATATTACAAAACCTACCGGTAAAAGAGAGATACAATGATTTTGATGAGTAAAATTGCCCATATCTTTAAACGGTGTGCTTCTCTAAACTCCTGTTTGATTAAATATCAAGCTCTAGATTAAGTATGTACATATTAATAGAGCATAATCTGTTTCAAAAGTAGTAGATTCTGGTTTCACATTCCTATTTCTTTTCTTCATAGATTCGATCAGACTGTGAAGTGAACCAGAGAATTACATACCGCATCTCAGGGGCGGGGATTGATCGGCCACCTTATGGAGTGTTCACCATCAATCCTCGGACTGGGGAGATTAACATCACGTCAGTGGTGGATAGAGAGATAACTCCACTTTTCTTGGTAAGGTACATCAGTGTATTTTGACTTGTGTGTATTTTTTCTTCCATCATCATTCTTCCCTAAAAATCATCTCAGGACTATTATTTCTGACAGAACACAGCAGATTGAGACCAAAAACAAAAATCTTGAAGTAGTAAAGAGTATGAAAATATAAGCTTATAGTTTAGAATTCTCTGCTGTGCTGCATATGCACGTAATCAAAATCTTGATCGTATTTCAATTCCTAATCTCTAATAGGGTACAGGTCACTGGAAAAATTCTTGCTTTGCTCATTTCCTGATATATTTTCAAACATGTTACTTTATCTCCTCGGGTAGAGAATAACATTTTTTCAACTTTCCACAGATTTATTGCCGGGCTCTGAACTCACGGGGTGAAGATTTAGAAAGGCCTCTTGAGCTTAGAGTGAAAGTTATGGACATAAATGATAACCCTCCAGTTTTTACACAAAATGTATACACGGCAAGCATTGAGGAAAACAGTGATGCAAGTAAGGAAAATTATATCCCTCTGTGCGATTCATCAGTTTGTCCTAATCAGTAGACTTTGGAAACTGAAATACAGGCAATTGAAAGATCAGAAAATGTCAAAATTGTATTTTTGAATAAACCCACAAATATTAACTTAAAACTCAGAGAGGGGGAAAAAATGCCTAAAATGCAAACTATCAGTCTTGGAGGTGGGAATTTTTTTTTGGAGGGAGGTGGGTTCTTATGTGTAATTTACCAGGTACATAACACTTCCTGGAAGATTTTAACTGAGCTCAGGACTAAATGAATCCACAAGTACACAGTAGAAGCTGTGTATGTGAAAAAAGAGCTCTGTTTGATCTGTTCCTCAAATTCTTGCTGAATCCACCTTAGAGAAAGTGATGTCCCTAGATCAGTCACAGAGACTAATCACCAGTCTTCATAGTTATATTACATTCTCTTAGTTCTTTTTTTTCCATACTGTTTAATTCCATTTTCAAGTCTAACACTCTCTTCTGTTTCTCTTTCTATCACTTCTGATCACTGTATTACTCTCTTGCCTTTTCCTCTTTCTTCCCCTAGCTTTCTAGTTCTCCTTTTCCTCAAAAATGTATCTGCCCTATACCTTTAAGTAAAAATTTGGAGTGAAAATAAAAAAAGAAATTTCATAAGAAAGGCAAGATAAGAAAACAAAATAGAGGTACTGAATGTAGAGTCAAAAGAGAGTGGAAGAGTCACAAAATAACGTGTAGAGATAAAAAGGGGGTATTGGGAAAAATCCTTCTGATCACCTAAAAAAATTTTTTGAAAATAAGAATTAACTTTTTTTTCACATAGAATGGAAGACACAGAGAGATAAAAGACAGGGTTTTGGCTCAGAGAAACAAAATAGCTCCCAAAGTTTGTCACTGATTCCTTGGTGATATACTTCAGGCTAACTTAGAAAGGGAAAGATGACACCCACATCCAAGTTCACATCGGCATTCACCTAGTTGCTGATTATCAGACTTATTACAGTAATTTCAATAAGAGTTAACCAGAATGTAAGAATATCCTTTCACATACTATGTACTCCATGAAACCTGGTTGTTTCTCTTCAAGAATTCCCTGATTCTCTGTGATAAATTTTTTCACTGTGAACACTGATTGACATGCAGAGAAACATCAAGACAAACTCTGAAAAAGTCAGTACAATGGACTGATCTCCTTGGGGGCTAGACTAGAATGCCTATTTTTCCCTCCATGAATAATTAAACTTTTTTATATTCTTCTGGACAAATATTTTCAATAATTAGATATTTTTTGAATGTTCAGTAAAATTTTGTTTATTTCCAATGCAACCAATAGTAACTATCTGCCTTCTAAATGAATGATAATTAAGAATATAGGTCCTCAGTAAATAATTACATCACTGAATTTAATTAAGATATCATATCTTTAATTAAGCTTTTTAAAATAATTTCACAGGACCATAGCCAAAACACCTTGATAAAGTCTGTTTCATCAGTTTTATGTTAACAACTTTTGAACTTTGTTTTCAAACATATATTGTTACTCATTTATCATTCAATCACATACGAAATGCAAGTACTTTCGAAAACATGAAGGACTTCACAGGAGCAAACTATTTTTGTAATCAATGGTGTAGCTGAGAGTTATCATGAGATGTTTTCTTGAAAATCTAGAATAGAGAATTGAAAAGGAAGTCACCCCCTCCTTATGCTATGCCTGATGATTTGGTGAATTGATTCTCCACCTTCGTCTTCATTTCTAGACACATTGGTGGTAAAGTTAAGTGCCACAGATGCAGATGAAGATAATCATCTGAATTCTAAAATCGCCTACAAGATCATCTCTCAGGAGCCAACAGGTGCACCAATGTTTATCCTGAACAGGTACACTGGAGAAGTTCGCACGATGTCCAGTTTCCTTGACAGAGAGGTAAAACCTTCTATGACTAAATCATCAGAAATAAAAAATTTAAGTCTGAGAAATTAAAGGCAAAATGAACCATGTTTGTCCTTCCTCCCATATCTAAGAATGAAGAAAACATTTTAAGACTATAAACCTATAAAATGAAGCACAGTAACAATACAATGTGTTGGATTTTATTCAAAATGATTTCTAAATTTACAATTATTTTTCATTTTAAATAAGGAACACAGTATGTATAACCTCCTTGTGAGGGGCTCAGATCGGGACGGTGCCACAGATGGACTATCCGCTGAATGCGACTGTAGAATCAAGGTTTTAGATGTCAATGATAATTTTCCCACCTTGGAAAAGACCTCAGTGAGTTGTTCCCTTTATTATCCTTCTTCCATCGGTGTCAATAATCAATTGGTTGCCCTGCCAGTTTGTGAAACTGGTTTTATGTCATGTATGACTATATTAAACCTTGCTGTATAAACTTTGTTTTTTCTTATGTATAAAAGCACGCCTTAATATAGTGTGTGAACTTTGAGTCATTATCCTGCATAAATTTCCTCTGTGAAAGCAATAAACCACCTCCTCCATCCTTCTTACTTGCAGAAAGTTGGAAATTTATTACCATAATTCTGGGTTATAAGTAACAAACTAGACGCGTCATTTGCACAATTTGTTAATTACAAGAGTCCTAACTACTTTCAACTGGTATTACATTTAAACATAAAGAAGTGTAAAACTAAAAACAAAGGGCACAATTCTGGCTTTCCACCTGTTATAGTAAAAAAAAGAATAAGAAAAGAAAGCAGCAGAGGAGAGCCGATGTCACACGATGTCACACAAATGTTCTGGCAGATTACTAAGAAATGCATTGCTTTCTGACCCTGCGCTGCTAAAGAAGGTAGTAAATCAAGGAAAGCCAAAAATAAGCAAGAAAATGAAACAAAGAATTAGTTTGACTTTGTCATTTTATATAGTGTGTGAAAATCTTTTGTAACCATTTTGTTCTTCTATTACTGATTGGAAAATGACATTTAATAATGGCAGAGTTTACTGTTGGCATTTTAAATGATTGTCTGTTATCTCACCATAAATATCTTCTTTAGTCTTTTAAAAATTGATAACACCGGTGGTCTGTATTATTATAGTACTCAGCAAGTATTGAAGAGAACTGTTTAAGTTCAGAACTAATACGATTACAAGCAATTGATCTTGATGAAGAAGGCACCGATAATTGGCTGGCAAATTATGTAATACTCTCTGGAAATGACGGCAATTGGTTCGATATTCAAACGGACCCACGGACAAACGAAGGCATTTTGAAAGTTGTGAAGGTATAGTATGAGGTCTGAAATTTCCTTCCACAAATTTAAAATGCTCTTCCAGGCAGACTTTGCCCCAAAAAGTATAACCTTGAAATTATGTTTGTGTACCTTCAGTGCCGTAAGTACTTACTCTGTCTCAGAATTCCAGTGCAGAGAAATAAAATGTATGACCGCAAGAAATAAGAAGGCTGTTTTGTTCCCACAGTGCATAGTAATGTCTAGTTGAGAAGACAAGGCAAGTATACCCCTAAATTAGATAATAAAAGATAAAACTAATAGTAGTTTAGATGTTATAATATTATACAACCAATTGCGAAATAGATAAAATATGGAATAATTGTTAGAAGAAATGATATCTTTTTAGTTAGATATGTCTGAAAATTTTCATGCAAGGAATAGTTTAATGTCTTGTAATTGAGATTGCTAATGTGGATAGGGAAATGAGTAACCACATAAAAGTGAGAAAATGTAAAGCCCATTCAAGTTACCCTCAGCGAGCATGTTGTGGGACTGTAGCAAAGTATTCACCAAGGAAAGAACTGAGATACAGAATTGAAGTTAGTGCTGAAAACCCTGAATAGAGACTGCTGGGTTTGACATTTTTGTACAGAATAATTTCTCTTAAACTACTCTATGCTTTATGGATAATAACTTCAAAAAATAAAAATCATAAATTAAATAAGTCAATAGTATTCACATTAACATTAAATTACTAAGGGAAAGGAATTTTTAAGCATAAAAAATTACTAACACTGGTATTTATAGCTACAAAAGTATATTGATAAAAACACACTTTAAGTTTAGTACTCATGAATTGTGATTATTCAATTCTGTTTCTAGCTATCTTTATTCCAGTCACTGTGAAATTTTTTACACAAACATTAATTAGGTAGTCATTTTGACTTTGTCTAACACAAACATGTATTTTCCCATCAAACTTGTTTTGATTTGATGATTGTTTACAAAATTTTTTGTTTGGGAGTAAAATTTCAGACTTCAACCCTGCATGTATTTGAATCTACCAAATTCCAGTGCCAATATATTATCATCTTTTGCCCCTCTATATCCTCCTCTTTCCCCAACCTTCCCTCTAGTAATCACTATGGTTTTCAGAGTCTGAGTTGTTTGCATTTTGTCCATTTGTTTTCTTTGGTGATTCATTTTCTATAAATGAGAGATAATTGTCTTGCACTTACTCGCTGCCTTAACTTAGCGTACTCATCACAAGATCCATCCATATTGCCCCCAAAGGCACTGTCATCATTTTTAATATTTTATTTAATGTTATATTATATATACTATATATATGTACTAATACATACACCATAATTTCTTTATCCAGTCTCCATCCATGAACATTTGGACAGATTCTATGTCTTGGCTATCTTGGTGACTGTAATATTGCCATGAACATAAATGTGAACAATCTTTTCATATTTGTGTTTTTGTATTCTTTGAATATTTAGTTGTGATATTGCTGAATATTTGACCATTTCTTGAGTCACTAGTATAGTTAAACGTCCCTATTAGCATCATTTCTAACCTCCCTCTTTCATAGCTAATCTAATATGAAAACATGAATCAGCATCTCTGAAAAGTTAGCAATATCATAATAAACCAGACCGAAAAAAGGTTGGATATGAGAATGCTGCATCTTAACTTCCTATATTAAAATTTGCTGAAGTGAAGAACTCATTAGAAGCCAAATCTCACTTTAAACTCCCACAGGTCACTCCCCCTCCCACCAGCTTCCTAATACACATTTGCATATTTTTTGTAAGTGGCCATTTCTCAATCATGCCTTAAATTGCAAAGACTGTTTTTTAATTCTCTTCATTCTAAATCCAAGTGGAGACTCGGGAGTAAGCAGTTTTTTTATCCCTCTCTGCACAACCCCAACCTTTGGGTATAGTCAGAAGACCCTTGATATGGAGTCCCACCAGAAGAAAAATGAGTGGTTCTGCCTTTATCTTCTCTGTTAGAGAAGAGATTTGGGCTTCAGCTAATTTCCTGTCTACCTGCTGTGACTTCATCTTGCTGATGCAATTTGATCCATATAGCATATTTTCACCACATTCTATTCAATAATAGGACTATTCTGGTCAACAAAATCACAGATTATGTCTGCACAAGAATGCTTATGAGAGTTCTTTGTCAGATGAGAGAATCTCAGATTTTTCATTTATTTAAGGATGGCATGGGAGTTTTAGAAAATTAAAAGGTTGTAGAAGAGGAATCTCTTGAAGAAAAACTCATTCTGAGTACATAATTCACATTCATCTCTGTGTTTGACATGATGTGGAATGAATGTACAAAAGCAATTGAAATCCCAAATCTCAAAGATTTTAGAAGCAATTTAGTGAGGCTGTTGAACCAACCCCAAACGAGAGCTTGAATGAGTTCTCTGAATATTTCTGTCATTGTATTCATGGAAATTCTCAATAAAACTTAATGAAAGATTTATGATAGCATTGAACTTCTCTAACAAGCAGACTAGCCTCCTGGGCTCTTGCTGATGACACTGTGTCTTCTGTTGTCAGTAAGCATGCTGCAACAGAGATATTAGCTTGAAGAACATTTCTCCAGAGACATCACTCCCATTTTAACAAACTCTTGGTTCACTTGAAACTTTTCATGTCACCACATCAATCATTCTAGATCAAAAGATGTTATTCATCTTTTATCCAGTGAACACATTTCAAAGGTGACTTTTCTCTGGGTGTGATATTTACTTATTTGACTGTGCTGTGTGAGGGAGCCTTCTTGTCCACCAGACTCAGAGCAATTATAGTTTAGAGCTACCTATAACAATCATGCATTCATCTTTAGAGGTTGTGCACACCTTTTAAAAAATTACATGTTCAATTACATCATGTATATTGGGCCCTTTATTCTGCTGATTATACTTTCAGGAGATTCTCAGATGTGAATTCTACAAAGGAAGTCATATCCTATTTATTCATTCAGTGGTTGTGAATTTTTTAATTTTATCTTGTTTAATATTTTTTCATAACTACTTCATTGGAAAAAAGATCATTTTTATTTCAGGGTTTTTACATATAATTTCAAAATTCCAAAGTTTGAATCCAATTTGAAGTCATAGATTGAAGTGATCTGTTTGATCATCCATAGGAAAGGGAATAAATGTCTAAAAGCCTAATGTAGTAATAAACATAATTTTGTCAATTCTAAAGTTGAATGTCATAATTCTGGACATTATTCTAGTTTATTGTTTGGTTACCATGGCTTCTTAATCAAAAGAGAGTACTTAGCTGTTTCAGAGCATCTTCTCTATTATTTCAGATGCTGGATTATGAACAAATGCCTAATATCCATCTTAGCATTGGAGTCAAAAACCAAGCTGAATTTCACCACTCAGTCGCCTCTCAATTTCGAATGCACTCAACCCCTTTGAGAATTCAGGTTGTTAATGTGAGAGAAGGACCCTCATTTCATCCAAATTCTGTGACATTCAGTGTGCGAGATGGAGGAGGAAGAGGAGATTCTTTATTGAACTATGTACTTGGCACATATACCGCTGTAGATTTGGACACAGGAAATCCTGCAACCAATGTCAGGTACTATTCACCTTTTGCTCCTATTGGAGTGATTAAAGCACAGTTCTGATCAGAGCTAGTTCAGGCTGTGTGTGCTACTGCATGTGGGTTGAAATACAGTGAGGAACTTTTTTATTTTTTATTTTAGAAGAATGTTGAGGCGTTGAATTTTCTCTGAATTTTATAGCATTTTAGAGGCTATAAGGGCTCCAAATGTTAATAAGAGTAGTTGTGTTCGGAGAATCATTGTAAGATCTAAGAGCGGAGACAGTTACTCTGTCTCTTTGATCTTTTGTGACCAGTTGTCCCAACCTGAGCCAACAGTAGTAAGCTATTTTGTAAACAATAGGTTACTAATTTTCTCCTTAATACCTTAGTTATCTTAATACCTTTGATTTGGGGGCTAATTTCAATCTTCTGTTTTATCTAAGTTGGGGGAAATAATTGAACAAATTTAAATAGTTTCAGAAATTTGAAGAACATAAAAAGAGTCAGAATTGGGAAAAAAGAAAATAAGTTTGTATAGAATACATTGTAGCCCTTACACATCCTAAAATTGCTAATTTTGATATAAGCATAATCATAAACTCTTTCATTTAAAAACAGGTATATCATAGGACATGATTCAGGTAGCTGGTTAAAAGTGGATTCCAGGACTGGTGAGATACAATTTTCTAGGGAATTTGATAAGAAGTCAAAATATATTACAAATGGGAAATACACAGCAGAAATTCTGGCTATAGATGGTAAGAATATTTGTTTTCAGTCTTATAAAGTTATTATTACATTATGTATAAATATTATTTTAATGTTGATATTGATTGATTCAAATAAAATACATCATTTAGCTGTGTCAGCAAGACTTACAGAAAGTTCTAAATACTTTAGATCAAGTACTAAATTCACTTATAACCATAATTTACATCATTTAGAGATAATAATTTACATTTAGGACATTTACATTTAGGACCATAATTTACATTTAGGACATCATTTATTTCACCTACTTCCAATGAAGACTTGCATGACACTTGAGCATAAAATATAAAAGAAAAAATATATGGTGATAAAATTTAATTTTTAATTATGGTTTCATCTTTTTAGATGATAGCTCAATTTATAAAGTGTGTTAGGAATTTTTACTTAAAACAAGTGCTACAAGGCATGCCAGGTCATTTTGGGATGACCTGCAGGAAAGGTAAAACTGAAAGCGACATCATGAGGTCTGTGTGTTGGTTGTCTGAAATAAGATATTAAGTATATAGAGTTATTGAGGATATAAGAACACATAAGATTATTTCAACTTGGAGACATAAAGTAAAAAAGCACAAATACAATGTAATTGAGCTGTGTCTCATGGGAGAAAAAATCTATTAGGCACTCCCCTTAGTGAGTAGCAACAGGAATTTGTTTATTTATCAGTAGGTAATTATTCCCTAGAGAAGTTCCTACTAAACTAGCTACTACAGGACAGAGCAATGGAAAAAGAAAAGAAGGAAGAAAATAGATGTCCTGGATACATACTTACTAATGTATCCAGGTAACATAGGATTGGATTACTTTATATCTGAGTTTTATATTAAGCAAACAAATAGGAACATAAATAGGCAACATAAGAAACCATAGTAATACCCAAGCACAATTGATATAATTTGCTCTTCACCCTATGTGTGTCACTTCTAACATCTCAATCATTTTCATAGACCATATAGTTTTATTTTTATGTACTCCTAAGAGTCTGTTGCTGAAAAGAATTCTAATCATGAAGATCATAGTCTATGTATTGGTGATATGACTATATATTGGTGATTTGTGAACATCTTCCATAACTGGAATAGTTATTCACTTCAAGTGCATAAATAGGGGGAAAATAATTCTAAAAATGTGCCAACAGAAAACCTAAAACAAGAACCATTGTCTCTCTAATCAACTACACAGACTGCACTGGCACAGAGCCATCTAGATGGTTCTGATAAATTTGATGCCCCACCGCCAAGTGAAAAAGTAGAGTTGCGTGGTTGACAGATGCCATCACAGCACTAACATAGTGTTCAATAGCTTGAACTTTGCATTGCCATTTCACGAGGGAAGCCCCAGAGTATCAGAGTACAACATAGAAAGCAAATATGTGAGATACTTGATGTCTGTCTGAGAATCTAAGTCTAGAAAGTATATACTGTATATACTGTACAAATTCACTAAGTATAAAAAGTGTCTTATTTATTACCAATTCATTTACTAAGTTAAGTTGCAGAAAGAAGTTTTAGAAAGAAGTTTATTAATGTCTCAAAATGTGGCCTAGAAAAATACTCTAGAGATGATAACATTTTAGTTTACAAATAGGAAAACTAAGACTCTTCATAAATTAAAAACAAAATAATTTTTGTTCTTAAAGTAGCAAAACATAAACATAACAAAACATAAAGTTTAAAAAAGGGGAGGGAGGTGAAGAAAAGCCCACTGCTGTTTTTGATCCTCTGTTCTGACCAATAAATATAGCCTAAAACTTGTTTCAAATGCATCAGGGTGGGAAAAGGTTAAAGTGTATTTGTTTTAGTAGAATGAATATCTTTTAAAGCATATTTTAAAATGTACATTTATACTTTTAGTAGTGCCATTTCAGAGAAAAAATGGTATCTAATGGATAGAATGAAAATAGTGAAAGGCAGAAAGAAAATCTGCACAATTCCATACTTCCCATTGTGGTTGTTTGTTCATTTTTTCCCACAAGGACTCAATTGCTCTTGAATGTAAGCTCTATGCTGGTCTTGAATCTTATTTATGGGAACAAGGAAGGAATAAAAATCAGTAAACCTTCCTGAAGGAAGAACATTTCATGTTGCACCTTTACTTGCATAGGGGTTAGCAGGGTGAGAAATATTTAAGGAAGAATAACTATGATGTTCAAGAGCCCTGCATTAGGAAGATTTGTTCAGAAAACTATAAGAAGCCATAGTGGAAAGTAATAGCAAAAGGCAAGATTGGCTTCAGGCTGTGGAACTAGAAGGTAACCTGTCACACTTTCTCTCAGGCGTCATTCATCCTAGTCCTAACTGCTGTGGAATATGAGAAAGAATTTTCAACCTGACATCATTTATCCCAAAACCTACAATGCTTTTCTATTTCAGATGGTTCTGGGAAAACAGCTACAGGAACCATATGTATTGAAGTTCCTGATGTTAATGACTACTGTCCAGTTATTTTTGCTGAAAGTAATACAATCTGCATTGCCTCCCCATCCACCTTTATCTCTGTTAGTGATCAAGCTTATGGGGCTCCTTTTACCTTCTGTGTTGTTGATCAACCACCAGGGACTGCTGGCTTATGGGATATCAGGTCGATGAATGGTAAGTGAAATGCAAAGCTGCTCATACATTAAGACCAAAAACAGTTGCCAGATAATTAATGATGACATGTAATAATAGTTTATAGAACCAATTCGGAGACTCTTGCCAGGTTTATAGTAAATTAAAAGATCACCTGTGCTCAGATGTTTATTGCAGCAGTATTTATAATTGCAAGAACATGGAAACAACCCAAATGTCCCAAAACAGATGAATGGATGAAAAAGATGTGGTATATATACACAATGGAATATTATTCATCAATTAAAAATGACAATTTTGATGATGTTATGGTAGCATTTATTCTTCTGGGTACCTAGAAGAAATCATATTAGCGGAAACAAGTCAGAAAGAAAAAAGACCGAAACCAAATGGTTTCACTAATATAACCAAACGAAAGTACACAATGGGAAGGAGGAGGGACTAGCTGAAACTGCCAAGGAGAGGAGAAGGTGGGTGACCCCCAGGGATTACAATGATGTAAAATATATAAATATAAATAAATTATATAATAAAAAAATCTATCATGTACACTTTAAGCTATTGGAACATTCCCATGCATTTTTTAGTTTTTATCCTTATTTATTATTTACTTATCTATCTAATTACTTGCTTATTTATTTACCTACTTATTTGCTTATTTGTTTGTTTATCTCCTTCTGCCTCAAACTATTTTTCCCACTGAGGTAACATTGTTTTACAACTTTGCCTATAATTTAGTGGAATAGGGACATACCTTCTCAGATGTTTGTTACCGGACAATACCCACCACCAGGTCACCTATAGTCCTTGACCATACATTCATTAGGCCATCTCTCCACTTTGTTCCCCTCCTCTCTACATTCCTGCTCCCATAGGGTCCATTCTGCACTCATATTTCTAATATTTATTTTGGTTTAGTTTTGTCTGTTTCTTTATTATTTCTCTATATTCCACAAATGAGTGACATCCAGTATTTGTCTTTTTCCTTCTGAGTTATTTATTCACTTAGGATGATGCTCCCTATTTCCATCTTTGATACATTTTTTAAAAGGAGTTGTATTCCGTAGTATATTTGCACCACATCTTCTTAATCCTCTCATCTGACATTGGATACTTAGGTCTCTTCATAATTTGGTTATTATAGATAGTGCTCCAGTGAACATCAGGGAGCATGCATCCCTTCAAATTAGTATTATATTCTTTGGGTAAATATATGGGTAGAATTGCTACATTATGTGTTGGAACTATTTAAATACTTGAAGAAACATCCATACAGCTTTCCACAGTCTACATTCCCACCAGTTGTGTAAGATAATTCCTTTTTCTCCACTTTTGTTGTTTCTAGGGTTGTTCTTTTTATTTTTATGTATGAGTTGTTCTCACAGGAATGAAGCATTTCTCATTTTCTTGATGATATGTGATGTTGAACAGTCTTTTGTGTGTCTGCTAGCAATCTGTGTTTGGTTTTTGAAGATGTGCCTAATTTAGCACTTCAGCCCATTTATTGATTGGGTCATTTTTTTTCTTTTTCCTTGCATTGTGTGAATTTTTTAATATTTTGAATATTAGTTCCTTGTCACATGTTTGACAAGGGGATTTTGGTAGGCTGTCTTTTCAATTTAATGATAGTTTCGTGTATAAATGTCATAGTTGATATCGTCCCATTTGTTTAATTTCTTTCTTTGTTTTCCTTGCCATTGTGATGAAGTACCCAAACACATCACTGAGTGATGAAGTGTTCTGCTTACGCTTTCTTCTATGCATTTTATGATTTCCAATCTTACATTCAAGTCTTTAATCCATTTTGAGCTAATTTTTGTATATGATGTAAGGTACTGGTTTACTGTTTTTTCCCTGCATGTGACTGTACAGCTTTCCCAGTACCAACTGTTGAAGAGACTCTCTTCTCGCCATTGTATAGTCTTGACACCTTTGTCATAAATTGACTGTATGTATGTGGGTTTATTTCTGGGTTATTGGTTCTATTCCATTGATCAGTGTGTCTATTTTTATTCCAAAAAATTGAAATTAATGTAGCTTTGTTTTGTCCACCCATCCATTTACATTTAGAGCAATACTTGATATGTCTGGATTGGCTACTGCTACCTTGTCTTTCATTTTCTAGTTCCTTCTGCTTATTTCCTTATTTAATTTCTTTTGAATTTTCTTTGTTTTGATTTAGATAAGAATGCTCTTTCAACATTTCTTTCAATATTTTTTGTAGTGGAGACCTAGTGTTACCAAATAGCTTTTGTTTGAGAAAGTCTTTATTTCTCCCTCATATCTGAAAAATAGTTTTGCAATACATGGTGTTATTGGCTCCTAGTTTTCATCTTTGAGTAGTTTGAATTCATTATTTCTTTATCTCCTTGTCATAGAGTTTTTCTGAGAAGTATAGGTCTGATCAGAGTACCTTTTACGTGTTATCTGTTTTTCTCCCTAGCTGCCTGCCTTCAATATTCTTTCTTTGTTTTGAACTCTTGCTAATTTCAATGCTTTATGTTTTAGTATAATTCTCATTGCCTTTAGGTTGCCAGATGTGTGTATAGCTTCAATAATTTCAATATTTAACTGCCTACTCAGTGTCTATTACCATTATTCTTATGCTGACTTTCATCTTGGTGTTCAGCAGTTCTCCACTTGCCTCTTTACTTTCCGTATATCTCATTTATTTCTCTTCTTCCACCTGGATCCTAAGTGCTTTATTATCTTCAAGGTCACAAATTTGATCTTCTATTTGAACTGTTCTTTTCCCCCAGTTCCCCCTAGAGATTAATTTTATTTATTGAGCTCTTTACCTCCTGAAATTATGTGCTCTTTTTTTTATTTAAAGCTTCAATTGCTACCTTCTATTCATTGGTTTTATTTCTAAGCTCTCTAACTTGACATACAAGCACACCTTAGATTTGACTTCCTGAGTAATATCATACTTTTACTTGCTTTCTAAGCTTTCTTCTATCTGACTTTATTATAGCAGTTTTGAATTTTCAATTTGATTGGAAAATATAATCTTCCATCATTTTGTGTCTGGATTCTGGAGAGTGGTTCTCACCCTGCAATGACATACTCTCCTGATATCTTCTTGTTAATGTGGTAACTAGAAATTACTGTTAAAGTTTTTAAATGTTTTATCTATACTGTGATTATAAATAGTAGTAAGTATATAAATATGTTTATATGTCACTTTATATAGATGGTGTACTAAGCCAATATATGGTCAGTTTAAAATGACTGATTAATTACTAGATGTCTTGACTCTCCATTCTGTACTAATTCAGGCATGTCTCTTAATGTCTCTGAGACTCAATCCATAGACACATTTACATAATTTACATATTTTCAACTTACTTGGGAGCACACAAAACCAATAAAGTCATTTTTACTAGAGCTATGTGTATAAACTTATTTATAAATGTACAAATTTAAGTCTAAATTTTTCAATATTAGAAAATGATCAGTAAAATGACAGCATGTATCATTTAAATGTAGCATTATACAGCATTAAAATTAGAATTGTGGGAATAAAAATGGGGATTCCAACAAAGTAAAAATAAATAAATTTTTAAATTAAAACTGTGAAATATAATATATAAAATATTACATAAATCCATGTTTGTAAGGTAGAAATCAGATCCCAAACTAGCATGTGTATTTGTGATAATGTTGCAATGTGATGATGAACTTCTAACATTCATTTACAAACAGAGTATATTTCCTTATTTTTTAGGTTGAAAGAAACAAATATATTTCAAGACAAAGATACAGAAATAGAAAAGTGAAACACCCTGGAAAACTCCAGGGAAGAGTAAAAATATTAACTGAAATATAATTCCGTTTGTTCTCTCTTTCCCTTCTCTTTTCCTCCTTTTTAGCTACCACTGCAATCCTGACAGCTGAGCAGCTTTTAGTTCCTGGACTTTATGAGATTCCAATACTAGTGAAGGACAGCCTTCACAGAGCATGTGAACTGCCACAGATACTGCAGATAGATGCCTGTGATTGTGACAACAACCACATGTGCTTGTACTCTAGCACCACAAACATCTACAGCTCAGTGACCAATGACATATATGTCACTGATGACCGAGTTGGTGGTTCAAATGTTGGACTTGGACCGACAGGGATTGGCATGATCATTCTTGGTCTCTTACTGCTACTTTGTAAGTACCAGATTAACTCCCTCTTTTCAGTCATTCTTCAAAATAAGAATTTAGGGAGATTCAATGGGGTAATTAGTTTCATCTAACCATTTCTTTATTGCTATCCTACATAAGTTGTTTTGGGAATTGGGGGAAATGTAATGAGAGAGCTAAGGTCCTATACTTCTTCAATAATGATAGCAAGTAAAAGCTAGGGTTGGTGAGCATCATACTTATACAAAATGTAAGCAAATTTGTAAGTGTAATATGGTAAAGCTTTAAAGTAAAGCCAATAATGAACATTTCAGCAAAGTGCTTGAAGAGTAAAGAAGTGAACGACGGTACTAAAAGAAGTACTGGGGCACTTCTTTCTGAAAGAAGTCCACTGAATCAGCCCCAAAACTGAAATTTTTATTAGAAGGAGGATATTTTTTTGTCTTATTTCATTTTGTTTAGGGGAGAGGGCATTTTAAAGGCAGGTTAGGACAGAAAAAATACTACAAACAAGAAAATATATGGAAGGGTAGGTATGGAAATGGGAGGGCAAAAAGTAGGGAAGGAACATTCACATGGGAACATTCAGGATGTTGAGCTGTACATTCTGGGCTCAATCCACAGGCCATGAGGAGTCCATGAGGATATATGAGCTTGTGTGGAACTCATTCTGGTGTAGTACGAAGCAGGGAGAAGAGCCTGGAGAAGTCTCTAGGTGTTATATGAGTATCTGCACCTGGATGCCAGTCATCAGCATGGCACGGTCCCAAAGCAAACATTTCGAAAAGAAGCCTCCTCTTCCTTTGCCATTTTTAAGAATATGTACATTCTCAAAGGGTAGCTGGTAATCAGAAAATTGAATTTAAACCTTGCATCTACCACTAACCAGTTAGGATTCTTGAAATGGAACAAAGAAACCACCTTATTTTCCTAATCTATCTATAAGAATGCCTGATCTTATCACTTCAAGTTCCCTCCATTTCAACGCTGAAAGTCTGTGGGATTTTGTGAGTTTGTATTTAGAAACTTGAATATGTATGCGCAATCTTTTAGGGGACAGTAGATGATTTTTACATTTTTATCCTTTGATTCTAATATCGGCACATTTTCCCCCAAAAATGATATACTCAATGACTTCCTAATTGAGCGATAGGTAGTCACTCTTACTTTTCACTTTCTCTGGCAGTGGCACCACTACTGTTGCTCATCTGCTGTTGCAAACGAAGACAGCCACAAGGTCTGGGGACAAGGTTCGCTCCTGTGCCAGAGGGAGGAGAAGGAGTCATGCAGCCTTGGGGAATTGAAGGCGCCGAGCCTGAGGACAGGGTGAGCGGGCTGGCCATTTCCAGAGAAGCTTGGGTTTCAGTGGAATGGAGCATTCTTGACAAGGATACACCAAGAAAAATTAAACTATGTCAAGTTTCAAATGTTTAACATAAGGCATTTATTTAAACTTTTTTCTTTTTCTTTTCAGGATGTGTCAAATATATGTGTGCCAATGACAGCCTCTAATACCCAGGATCGTATAGATTCCTCCGGTCAGTGGACACCAAAATCTATTTTTTTTCTAAATTATTCAACCAGATACATCTCTAGAGCAAACTCTAGAACAAGAGTACTTAGATTTGACTTCCAGCTCCACCACTTGGTAGTAATGAGTTCTTGGACAAGACGCTAACCTCTCTAGGCCTCAATTTCCTGATCTTGAAATTGAATTTTATCATAATATCTACTTCAGAATGTTAATGCAAAAAGTGAATGTGTTTATACACACACACACACACATATATGTGTGTGATATATGTAAATAAAACTCTTTGTTTTTATATACATTAGAATAGGGCAAACAAATGCTACTATAGTCATTATTTGTAATACAAGCTTAAAAGTAGTTCAAAAGCAACAATGTTCTTCTAACAAATAAATACATTGAAGAACTTTTCTTCAATGAATGCATGCATTTGTCTCACTATTCTAAGACTGAGTTAAGCATTTCTGTACACTGCTAAACATACTGAACAATATCCAGCAATTGAACAACGATTAAACAAGAGAGGTGCTCTATTAAAAAAAAAAAAAAGACATAAGAATTTTCATGGATGGTTTCTTGATATCCCAAACCAGCCTTTGGACACTCCTGTGAACACCAGTTCTCTATCCATCTCTAGGGTGAAAGAGGACTGTGAGTTTCCTCATCTTGCTGATCTTACTGTAGTAGGTTCCAGAGTAGGTGCAAACCTTCTCAGAGGCAGCAAAAGCTAGAACTAAGGCAGGTACAGGGTCTTCCTTTCTGCTAGCTACTTCTACACCTTTAAGTGTAGGAGAGAAGTTTGTGCAACTGTGAAGGTCAAGTTCAATGGCCGATTACCTCTGCACTGTTAATTATCAACAAGCATGAAGACTGAACTTACCTAGTTGTCCACTACTACCTTCCCCATGTTGTGTGTTGTACCAGGCAGACACTGATTGGCAATTTTTCACATGAATAAACAATGCAGACAACTCCAGCACTGTTACATGAACACCCTCTCCTTTCAGAAATCTACACTAACACCTACGCCGCTGGAGGGACGGTTGAAGGAGGTGTGTCAGGAGTAGAACTCAACACCGGTGTTGGGGCTGCCACTGGCCTTGTCGCTACAGGAGCATCAGGAACCATGAGGAGGAGGAGTTCAACGCTTGGTACCCAGTGGGAATATGCAGACACTGGTTTGAACATGGCTTTCTTGGACACCTATTTCTCTGAGGTAATTCTCCTGCACTCAGTAACACAATGAGACTCAATAGCAATAATAATGGTAATGGCAGTAAGTTCCTTCCCCAAAAAATTCGGTCACTCTTAACTATATGCCAATATTGAATAAAAAATAATTTACTTATCCAAATACAGCAAGCCAAGTTGCCAGAAGTTGCAGATTCAGTTGATATAACACATCACAGTACTGTGAAGAAGGGTAGTCTCCATTGTTCTTTCCATGTTTCTACCTCTTTTCCTCTCTGGTTATCCCAGCTTGTTCCTCCAGCAACAGTAAATCAGGACAATCCCAATCAAGATAAAAATATGTATTTGTTTCCTCCCTCTTTATGATTTCCTTCCTGCTCTGCAGGTGTCTCCAATAGAAGGAAGACAAAGTAAATTAATAGGTAGGATGGGGGAAGGAAGAGAGTTAGCAATCAAGAGCAGAGCATCGCCATCACTCAATCACACATCAGGGCCTAGAACCCAGTCTCCCGTTGTCTACCCAGTACCCCATCTACTACGTGTTCCTCACTAAGGAAAGGAGCCGTGGCTGCATGAGTACTCTGAAGAGGAAAGCCCCGGAGGCATTGAGTTCATGTAACCTGGTAGCATAAAGGATAAATAAATTCTCTTATGAGTTTCTATTTAGTGTGTTCATTTTGCTAACTAGCTGTCCATTTTATCTCTTATTTCAGTCAGCCTGTTTTGTACCCCATATGAAAATACATGAATTCCACCACTGCTCTTAACAAACTGCTAAGCATGTGGCTGTAACTGAAACCTTTATATTAAATTCACAATTGTAACTGCCATTGCAGATTACCTAAATAGTATCAGTTATTTAAATTATTAACTTGTACATTAAGTACTAATAAAATACAACTGATACTATTTATAACAGATACAACAAATTACATAAGTCATAGAAATATGTCAGAAATTATGTTGAATGATGTGCTCATAAGAACCATATCAATATTACAATTGTTTTGCTATTAGAATCAAAATTTCATTTCACATTTTTTGCTCTGGTTACAATTGCTGACTATTGGAACAAACAATATCAGAATGCATTCTCCTCTCCACTGAGGCCCTTTCCCAAATACTTCAACCCTACACTTTAAAAAATGGCTCTGAATTTGAGAAATACAGAGAACAGGACAGTGTTCCACTCCACCCCACCCGCAACAACTAACTGGGCCCCAGGCAAGAAGGGATCATATTCTTACTGGGATGTAATTTAAAATATTGAACAGCAAAGCTTTAAGGTTATAGCAAACTCATGAATAATTGATCTCAAGACCTAAAATCATTCATTTCTAACATCAGAGGTTCGATTCTGTACATACAGCCACATGCTGCGATGCTAAAATGGTAGTTGAAATTGGTAGCATTCCAGTTTCAGGATTTGGGCTCCCTGAATTTTAAAATTTTAAAAAAGATCTGATTATATCAGGCAGTTTCAGATAGGGCTGGGCAGTCCTAGAGTTTCATAGAATCAAAGACCTCAGCTGAGAACACTGGCATGCCACTTCCTTTCCATGGGAAAGTTTGACTTTCTGTGTAACTTTTCTTGCTCTTTTTTTTTTTTCATCCATAACATATTGGGTTTGTACTTAAGATCTCGTATAAAGGCCCTATCATTAAAAATAATTTGAAAATCACATGCATAATCTCTAATGCTTTCCTCCTGTTAACCCCACTTCAAACACATCCCATTTCTCTACACTCAGGTAGTGTAAACTTTGCTAAATATTCTGATAGAAATGTAAGAAATGTAGAAATATTTGTATCTTTATACAGATTTTTGTTTCAAAGTGATGAAATGTCATTCCTTAATTAAATAATTGATATTTTGAACATAACTAAATATATCTTCTTATTTTTGGACCACGTTAGATACAAGACTAAAAACCCAAGAGATTAGAACATTGTCTTTGACTTGAAATCTGAATAAAATGTAGAAGTTATTAATTACCTTCAGAGAAGAGAGATTCATTTACTTCAATTTGTATGCACCATTAATGTGCCCTGATCACCTTTTAAAAATCTAATTATTTAGAAAAGAACAAGTGTTTGTCTCAGTTCATTCCACAAAATTGTTTTAGACAAAATATCTCTAAAGCGTTGTTGTTACTATTCTTTGATTATTTTAAGGAAAAACAAATTTCTGACTTCTTATTTTACTTCTAATTTTAGAAAGCATATGCTTATGCTGATGAAGATGAAGGTCGGCCAGCAAATGACTGCTTGCTCATTTACGACCACGAGGGAGTAGGGTCTCCTGTGGGCTCCATTGGTTGTTGCAGTTGGATTGTGGATGATTTAGATGAAAGCTACATGGAAACATTAGACCCCAAATTTAGGACTCTTGCTGAAATCTGCTTAGATACAGAAATTGAACCATTTCCTTCAAACCAGATCTGTATACCTATTAGTACTGATCTTCCTTTGCTTGGACCTAATTATTTTGTTAATGACTCTTCAGGAATGACTCTCTCCGAGGCTGAATTCCAGGCAGAAATGGCAGAAATGACAATACCTGAACCCCTTCTTCATGGGGATATTGTAGTGACTGAGACTTACACTACTGCTGATCAATGTGTACAACCCACAACAATTGTTTTTGATCCTCAACTTGCACCCAGTGTGGTAGTGACTGAAACAGTAATGACACCTGTCTATGATGTTCAAGGAAACATCTGTATACCTGCTGAGTTAGCTGATACACACAATGTAATCTATACTGAGAGAGTAGTGTCCAGTCCTGGTATGCCTGACATGAGCAATAGTAATATGACTGAAGGTTGTATGGGACCTGTGGTGAGTGGCAGTATTTTGGTAGGGCCAGAAATTCAAGTAACACAAATGGTGAGTCCAGACATTCACATAAGCCAAACCACATCCCCAATGACACCTCGACATAGAGTAACACGGTATAGTAACATACATTACTCTCAACAGTAAGAGCTTTATGTTCATTATTCTATATGAAGATCTTTCACCTTGTCATACCAACACATTCATCAAAGATGCATTATGTATTATACTTCTTAATAGTAAACATGCAAGTATTCAAAGTTCAATGCAACTCTTTGGTTACATCTTTTGAGGAATGAATCTGGTCAAGCACTTTAAAAATACCTGTTTTAATCCTTCCTGATCTTAAATAATATGCCAGAAAAAGTTGGAGAAAATGTGTTGCATTCTTTGATGGTGTTTAATAAATAGCATAGAACTTAAAAAGCAAAGCTTTGGGTTTAAGCCTGTAGAACTGGTCATGTAAACCAAGAAGACCTTGTTCTTAGGTATTGCAAAAAAAAAAAAAAGCAATCTTTTCTGTATTCACCTGTAATATTTATCATTAAAGAAATATTTTATTAAAAAATTTTAATTGAAATTAAAGTACATTTCTGAGAAGAAATGTAAAAGGTGAATTAGCAAGCTTTAGAGATCTGAAGTCATTTTTCTGTTCAAACACTTTCTTAAGATATGCAATATATACTAGATGCTTAATACACTAGTTTAGCAGCTAAATGCATCACTAAATGTGATTCAGCCAAAATAATTATATATATACACATACATATATAAATCATAAATCAACATGGATGAATGTTATTGCACTTTATTGATTTATATCATTAGCTTTCATTTAGAATAGCAAAAAGTTCATGACAATGCTACACTAGGAAGTTTCTATTGGCAATATTAGTTTTTCCCCTTACAAAGAATATCACCCCCCTTACTAATAATGTCAAAATAACATAGGAAATGTGGTTTTAAGTCATAGAATTCTCATGTGACAGCCAGATATTCTACAAAAGTGGCTCTCTAATTATTCATACATTCAACAATTTTTACTTAGAAGATAGTAAATATTGAATGCCATCGTTGGCTCTGTGAAAATGTCAGTAAGGAGACATATAATTCTGTCTTCAAAGACCTTTTAATTCATTTCTAGATTTAATACTCTGGAGATGTAGTTTTGAGATGATACCCAAAAAATTAACAACAAAAAAAAATTAAGTCCATTACCAAACTGCAGTTCTTTTTCAATCCTGCTGCTTACATTGAGTAAATGAACTGGAAATATATGCATAGATTGCTTATTTTAATAGGTATACAGCTTATTTGAGAATAAAAACTATAGCAAGATAGTTTTATTTAATTCTGTAAAATATGTAAACTATATAAGTGGTAGTAACTTTAATGTGACTAATGAATTATTGTAAATGAAATAAACATTAGGGCTTTTTCTTTTTTGAAAGGAAATAATTATAATGCTTATAAATTAATTTGTTCCTTTATAAATAAAACTGTTATACAATGTGGAACGTCTCACACAATCTCTTGCTCAGTTCTCTCAGTTTACAAAGGATTCTAAAATGAGGGAAGTTCAATGACCACAACCAGCTAGTTGTGGTACAAAACCTTGGACCCTTTGGCCAGGTATTCTGGCCAATCTGACTTTAAACACTGTACCTACTTCAGGCATGGAATGAAAGATCCAGTTTGACTTGTTACATGGTTTTTGCCATTTTCTAATTTCAAAAAAGTTATCTTTCAGAAAAAAACCATAGTTTATATAATTTAAGTGCATAATGACTGTCATCATAATGCCCAAGAGTTACTTACATGTTTTCTAATCTTTTCCAAATTACATGTGTTACAAATTAAAAGATCACTGGTGCCATAGTCAATTTAACAGTCATCCAACAACTAGCCATGCAACAGCTTTAATGCTTTTGTCCTGTGGCACATCCTTACATGAATATTTCTCTCTTGGAGCAATAATTCTAAAGATATTGAAGCAATTAGCAAGTAACCAATGGAAGGTACTAATGGTACTAAAACAGAAAGTATATGCAATTTGAGAAATGAAGAAAAATAACACTAAGCATTTAACTGACAAATTAAATTTTAAATGAGGTGAAAGCACTTGTGAGAAGGATAAGGGAATTTTTTTGATAGTCTTCTCTTCCATCGCTATAGCAGTACACAAAGATTTAAGGTATTTCCAAAAATGAAAATCTACACTGATAGATACCTTTATCCATCCTCTCTGTGGAAACAGTTTCATCTTCTCTCTCATTATTATCACTGGGGAGAAATTCTTCTATCATTCTAAGGTCAGTGTTGTTCACATTTGACTAACATCTCTGAAATTGGTAATTCGTTTTTAAACATTACCTCAAACAAAACACAAAGCATAAACTATCTCCTTTTAGCTCCTTAAGAGTTAAGTATTGATTTATCTAAGCAGTAAAAATGACAAACCTTGTATGCTAAGGATTGAAAATTTAATACAATAGCCCAGAAGATTATATTTGATAATATATATCTAATAACATATTTTAGTCATTTTTTCCTACTCTATGCCATTAAGCAGCTAGCTTGTTTTTTAAAAAAATTCTTTAAAAATAAATGTCTCATCAGGCAAAGGGAAAAAGAGGATATTTAAGACACAGAGACCATAAATTTGTTTAAGAAAAAAATATTTTTAAAGAAATTTCCTCCCTTGGATTATATATTTCTGACTGCAATATATTACCCAATGTAATAATGTTTTATACACCAATAAAAACATTCAATAAGGAAAAAAGTTTCATTTCTATTTTGAGCGCATATTTTCATTTCTATTTTGCGTGCATAGTATTCTGTATACAAACACATTCAGAAAAATAATTTTTCATCGTATTGCTAGATAATTGTCATCTTTATTATTATGGTATATAGGAGCATGAATTCACTTGCAAATTTATAATAACTTTATTAATTGCAAGATTTCTCAATAGAATTTTCAATATAAAGTAATAAATCACTTGAATTAACTGCAGAAATTGCTGTAGGTATTGTATGAATTATATGGTTACATATTGTCTCTTCCTAATGTATTTAAGTGATAAAATTACTATTTTTTTCTATATCATAGATTAAGGAAGGTATAATAATTTCAATTAACAGAATTGAGGGAGGCTCCTCAAAAATGATGAGTTGAGCTTAGACAGTAGAATTTTGCTCTTCAGGGATTCCCAAGATGTGAAAATAAAAACATAGAATATATTCAAAGAATATTAAATAGGGAATTTAAATATAATAAAAAAAACTGTAGAAAGGAGAATCATGAAATTATTACATAGTCATATTATACGATGCTTACTATATTAATTATTCAAAACCCATCATCTTGTTTATTCTCAAAATAACATAATTAATCATAACTACACTCCCGAAGAAAAGGGAGCTCAACTGAGTAAAGTTGGGAAAGGCTTCTCAAAAGAAATGACCTTTGGGCTGAAGTTGGAAGGACTCATAAGAGCAATCTAGATAAAGAAATGGCAAGGGAGTTTCCAGCTAATAAACAGAATGGGAGAGAGGGAGAAAAACAGGCAACAAGGAAAAAGAGACTTGTTCCTTCTACAAAGCAAATAATTAAAAAATCTGGGGAATGAAGGAAGAGGGTGTAAGACAAGAGAAATCAGAAACTTAAGTGTATATGATAGGCTAAAAAGTTTAATTTTAAACTGCAAATTAAAAAGAACTACAGAAATATTTAAAGGACAGATTTGAAGTCACCTGTGAAGGTTGCCTTGCTACTGACAGGAAGGACATAAGACTGGTAAGGAGTTCAGTGAAGAAGTTGTTTCAATGAACTAACACAGTGAAAGAATGATTTAAGTTCAATCTAGTATCATAATCCTTGCAATTAACTGACTAATTTACGGCTCTTATCATAATAAACCCACAACAAATGGCAGCAACCAGTTATGCCATCTATGCCCCAGAGATGGCGTTGTAACCTAAAAACACCAGGTCAGGTAAATGCCCTTGAAATTGCATGACTCCTTGTAGAACTATCTTCTGAAAGCACAAAACACTGAGACTAACACCCATACTCCACCTCAAGAATAATCTGCTTTCTGCGTATATAAGGAATGAGAATGAAATCAAATGAAAAATCAGTGTTAAGATTTTAAGGTGTTATTTTTGGTTTGTGTTTTTTGTTTTCGTTTTTGTTTTAATTGTTTGTTTGTTTTTACATAGCATTATTTTTCTAATATAAAATTTATGTGTGCTCCTGTAGAAAATTTAAAAAGCAAATGGAAATCATGCCCCATTACCCAGAGATAACTGCCAGCAACACCATGATAGTTTTCCTTTTGTTTAATGTTAACACAGTCTACCTTTCCTGATAGTTAATGCCTCAGAAACCCAAATTTGTGACTGTTCCTTAGTCTCTCTGCTCATATTCATTGCATATAATTGTAAGATTAACATTATTATATATGAAAGCTTTTGTTTATTTTGTACATTTACAAGTCTTTGTGTAAGTATGTTAAGCATTACTTCATCTCATGAATAGATATTAAGATTTTTTCACTCTTTTATTGCAAATAATAAAGTGATTAGCATATTCGTGCATAAAGCTTTGCATGGGCTATACATTATTTACATTGGAATTGAAATTTCTGGATCAAAAACTATGCACATGTTTAAACATGTTTTAAAAAATAAACATGTTTAGATGCCAACACATTATTAGTAAAGCAGTCCTGAATGGTAATTAAAAACATGTAAAATACTGAAATGCAATAATCATAGCTATAAAACATTTATTTCTGGAGTTCCTGTTAAACCTCATGTTCTGAGATTGGTTCAATAAACACCAATAGATCATATCATCATGAAGTTTACATTTCTTTGTAAAAATGCCAGCATTTGAGATTTCCACACAGTCCAGAATACATTAAATGATGACTAATCTTTTATAATTTATAGATTTCCAAGATTAAATGGTTCCCTGTTATTTTCCAATTCCACAGCTTCAAATTGATATTTCCACCCTCTCCTGCCCCTTTCATTTAAGAAATTCACATTCTCTATTTCACTGTTAACTAAGCTATTGGTGGGAAAATGCTGTGAATAATTATTTTGAAAAACAAAGAAGAAATGCTTAGTGTGAAGCCTTGAACACGGTGGATAGAAGACCTGCACTCCTGAGAGAATGTCTGACTTATGCAGCAATCACCTTCATAAAAATTACAAACTGAGGAGCAAGCACCCCAAACAAATATCACAAGCTAACAAAATTCACTGACTGTATCTGATGACCATTATCTATTCACAGGGCAGCATAATTCTCACAGCTGTTACAGCCAAGATGCTCCCACCTACTACTGAAATCTAGTAACACTCCAGGACAACTCACACAGGACATACTATAAAATATTTGTTGGAACCTTAACATTTTTTAACCCACGGCAATTTTCATGAAATTCTAGTATATGCCTTGCAGAAAGCACAAACTTCAAAAAATTTATCAGTAAACAATAACTCATTATCTAAGGACATGAAAAGGGAAACCCTTTATCATAATCCAATGATTGATTAGCATGAGTAGTTAGTGCTTTTCTCCCTCAATCTTCAGATTTCCTCATGAGAGGCTCTCAGGGAGCTTGTTTTCTGCTGAAAGGGAAGAATGCATTAGAAAATGGAAGAGGGAATCCTTTTCTAGGAGGAAAAGAGATAACACACCTACCCTCTATTAACTCCGGCTTTTCCCAGTCTCTCTCCAAGTCCTGAGCTCCTTTCAGCCTTGAATCACAGACTACTGCAAAAAGCAAAACCCAGCAGGTCAAGAGGGCATCATCTCCTTCCACTCCCTTCCCTCCCTTAGACAGCAAAAGGAGGGGCTGGGAGGACAGATCAGAGAAAAATCTCACTGACTTAGAAAGGATGCTTTCTATGGAATCAAAAGGTGTGTCCTTTCTTTAAAGAAATGGGTGTGTTTGGTTTTGGCAAAGTACTTGTCAAGCACCCTCAACTAGAACAGAAGAGCATGATGCTTAACAGGAAAAAGTCTGAAAATGATATCTGATGCTGAAACCACTAAGCTCCAAGAAAGACTGATTAACAATGAATACTTAAAAGAAAAAACATCCATCACTTTGTCAACTGGAATATCTGGTCAAGACTGAAAACGCTTAATCATGAGTTTTGAAATTCAGAGCAATTAGTAATTCTTAACAGTAAGTACATAATAAATCATAACTGTACTTCCTGCATGTCCAGAACAAGTTCATAATTACTGTCCTCACCCCTTTTAGTTTTAACCTAAAATCATCTACCCACTGTCCCCTTACACACTCATTTTAGTTAGATCAAGTTGAGTTCTAGAAAAAAATAGTCACATTGGAGACATTAACAATTTTTTCAGTTTCACATGCAAAATGCTTCACAGCATGAATTGAAATTAATTGTTTTTTCTTGTACCTATTAGTACACCCTCATCCAAGATTCCATCACTATGTCATTTATTGTTTTATCTCTAGATCCAAACTCTGCATGAAACATGCTAGGCACAATAAGTGCTTGTAATATTAATACTAGCTAACTGAAGTGGTCCTTCTTCAATCACTACAAAACTATTTCTTCTGTTAGCTGTAGATTAGATAATTCGTCTTTCTATAAGGAAAATTGTAAAGAACTCTTAATAATCTACCAGGAGGAAAGAAATTATTAAATGCTTCAACCTCTACCAACCAAGACTGAGAGCTCTGCATAGGTAGACCCAGAATTCTAATCATATTCCAATCCAATTATTGGATAAATCATTTAAAATTATTCACCCTACTTTATTTGTTAAGTTAGTGAATTGGAATAAATTAATGTTTTTCACACTGTGGATTTTCACACTTCTCAATAAGTAAGAAAGTCAATTTAATGTGCGGATCTAAACAATTTTCAGTGGAATTAAATAGAAATTTAAAAAGTAAATGGCAGCATGCATCACATATAGCATAGTATTTTTAAGTAAGTATTAATTGGTGATATGAACTATGTTTTGACTGTGGGTGCGACTAAAGGAAGTTTGAATACCACAAACCTAGATCATCTTAACTTTGCCCACATCTCCACTGCTTGAACTCTGTGAATAAACTGAAAGACAAACAAGAGGGTTTCTGCTGCTACGAAAAGAGAAGAAGGAGCAACAGCCTGGACAGTGTCTTATGGAGGAGAGTAAAATCTATGCAAGTGAGAGATACTTCAGTGCATTTGAAGCCAGGACCCCAATATGGACAGTGTTATTTGTTGTTAAAACTTAGGTACTGCTATTATGTGTGTCTAAAAGATGCAGAAGTTAATACTGACATGAAGCCAGGAGATAGAAGGCTACATCTTTTACCTTGATATTGTAAATCTTTTACCTTGATATTGTAAATCTTAATTTGGCCTGTTCAATATGCTAACTTAACTACTGTGCCATTGTTCCAGTGCCCATATGGGGAACCATAAACTTGACCAGCCAGGGTGCAACTAATGATTTCTTTGCTTCGGATCTAAGGTTGAGTCAATATTGTGTTAATTTAGTTCCTTACACTATTATTCCAAGACCCAGGTGGGAAATTATAGATGGACAAGCCAGAGTGTGGTTGGTAATCCTATCATCAAGATTCATGATGGGAGGGGGAGCAAAGAAAAGGGGATAAGAGAGAAATGTGGGGGGACATGGGAAGATTAATTGGATTGGATTGGAAACTGGAGCTTTTTCAAGGGAAGAGCAAAAAGGAGGAGAGGATTTAAAGATCAGCTAGAGCTTTTGGGGAAGGTCTTTGAGCTTTGCAGGAAGGAGGTCAGAACTAGCTTCTGAAGGAGATCTGAAGTAGTTTTGAGGAGAGCTGATCAGGCATTGGGCATCTGGAGCAGGAGCTGACAATTTTGCTTTGGAAAGAAAATGACCCAAGAGCTGCTGAATCTTTTGGGGCTTCCAGCATTCCAGTCTTTGAAGGTCAGGAATTGGATGAAGGTGGAGAAGAGTCATTCATCAACAGTGTTGAGCTACGCTGATGACCCAGAGAGAATGAGAGAAAGAAGGAGAGAGAGAGAGAGAGAGAGAGAGAGAGAGAGAGAGAGAGAGAGAGATCCAAATTGAGCATCATATTGATTGCAGAATTCACTCCATACTAGCTATAGTGACTAAGGATATAAGATAAGGATGTGAACTGATGGTTTCTAACTGAACTGCACTAAGATTAGGGTAAAGTCCACACAGCTCCCTGAGGAGCAGAAGTGGAGTTCTTTCCTATTTAGGACACTTAAGGGGTTGTGGACTATTCGATTCTTTTTAGTTGGCCTATTCTATTTGTAAATAAACCCATATTTATCCTTACCACAAAAGTCTGATCTCTAGACAACTGCTTGCTCAGGCAGAAGAAGTCTCTTTAATTAAATTAAAAGGCTGACCCCCCCTCACCTGATAACACATTGAATATTATTCACATCACAAGAAAAGCACTGGGTTGATCTTGTATATCCTTCCTTCCTAGAAACAATCTGGAAAATATGGAAGTTATCAAATTCCTGGAGAGCAACAGAAGAATATGCAAAACTGAGTAGTCAGGGAGCCTCACCTACACAGGCCCCTCATAGTGGCTACCAAGGAGGCAGTGTTATCTATGTGAGGCAAAGGTGGAGACTTGTACTATACATTGTATTTCTTCATTCATTTAAATGTATCCTAGTCATTCCCATTTTTGACTCTCTTTGTTTAGATCTTCAACTTTTGGAGAGTGAAACTGGATTGCATTTGCAATGTTGAGATATGTGCCCATGATTCCTGCTTAGTGGCAAGCTGTCATCCTAACCCGAATGTCGCAGATGGGATTCTCCCCCGGACTCCCTCAGTGGCAAGCCATATGATTCAGGTGACTAAGTTCCTTGCCTCTCTGGGCTGCATAGTCATCACCTTCACAAGGTGAGGTTCTTGAGCAACATGTGACTCTGGATCTGAAACTGCTCCCTGCTCCTACTTAACAAGGTGATTTCTATTGGATACTAGATCTTTCCTAGAATTAGGGTTACCTGAGGCATCTTTTTCGAGAACAAACCAGTTCAGGAGGATCCTTCTTGTGAGTGAAAATTCCGGGCACATAATCCCTAGATGTTTTATGGTCAACTGAGAAAGTGGGGCGAAGACTTTGGAGAGCAACGAATTATTCTTCCCCAAGAGATAACTTTTCTGAATGAACCTCTAGAATGCCCTGGGATTCTGAATTACCCACTTATTTCCCTGTACTGCCATTCTTGATTAGATTGGGGGGGGAGGGTCAAGCTCAGGCACCCACCCCTTCCCACTCTCACTCCCTTCTCCCACACACAACACAGTAGCTTTTTCCTTCAAGCTCTAGCAGGGTAGACTTTAGTTTAATTAATTTATATCAAGTAATTTAATTAGTAGCCTCTTCTGTTAAGCATGAAAAAACATGTTTAGGAGGCATTTATTTTTTCAAATGAAAAAAGAAAACAAAATTGCCTCTGTAATACAAACTTCAGGACTACTACAGTCTGCCTGGAGGTGGGGTGGGAAGGGGAAGATAATAAAAGAACCATATAGATAGGCAGAGAGGCGAAAAACACCTGAGACAGCTTGAGAGAAAAGGATGGCATGCAGGAGAGGGGAAAGCAATGGGAGATCAGGCTGTATCAGAGAGAAGGGAGGAGGCACACACCCTGAAAGAACTTTAAGAGATTGTTGAGCTCACTAGCCCTTCAGGAGCCGTTAGCAATCTGGAGGGAGCCACACCTGCGTGCCCAGCCTTGGTGACCTCACCAGGAAGCACACAGGACAGGGCAGAGGTGAAACCCTCCTTCTGAATACATTTCCTGGTTGGGAGCTGGATGAACTGACTAGTTGCCTGTTCTAACTGCTGAAGGATTATCTCTAATCTGTACTCTACTGTCAGTTGTTATTTTTGTTTTCTCATGCTAATCCTACATGCCAAGATTAGCCTGAGACTACTTCTCTTCTTACAGCTGACTTGAATTTCCAATTGCTAATTTAGCAAGAACAATTTCAGATGCTGCAATTTACCAGCCTGCTACAATCTGACCTGGTATCTTTGATCCAGATCTTAAATTTCTACCTCAGGCTCACTCCCAGACCTACTTTTTCCTAGGGAACCCTCAAAGATGTGACTTCCTGTCCACATTTTGCTCAGTTTCAACCCATAAATTCACTTCCATTCAACAAATGTTTATTATCTGCCATAATGGTGTAGGCAATGAGGCTATAAAGGGAGGCAAAGCACAGCCCCTCCCTTGGGGATGTTACAGATGATTGAGGCACCAACTCTTAAGCAAACATTATACATTTATTATACATAAGAAAGCTCTGCCTAGGTGCTGTGTATGTACTTGCAAACACAGAACACAGACTAGTTTGGGGGTCAGAGATGATAAACCTCAGTTTCATGTTAAGGAGCTGGCTAACAAAGAGGAGGGGATACAACAGAGCTGGGGACACACGCATTAGCAATTTGCAGTCTAGAATCACACAAAGAGCAAAGTCCATGCCAGGCAATGGGATGACATGAGACTTAGACCTATTAGATCAAATTAATCGAAACCATGAGTCCACATCAAAAACTAGAAGTTTTTCTTACAGGAGCGGAGGAAATGCTGAAGTGATTTAAACAAAGAAAACACCTGGTCACATAAGCATTTCACATGACTCCTTTTGGTGCCTCTTGCTGATGAATTTGTGGAAAGTAGGACTTGATGAAGGGAGGAAAGTGGGTTGGCCCTGCTTTATGTTCTACACCTCCCATTCTATCCAGTGATAGTCTGTGGCCAACTGGGCACTATTGGAGGCAGCTTCACAATCTGCATTGTCTTCTATTGTTGAAGACAATGAGCCAGTCTAATGTCTAACATATTTTTGTGACATTAGGCATTAGTAAATGAAATGTTCTAGAACTCATCTCACAGGTTGAAAAGAAATCATTACTTCAGATCACTAAAATCTTCACAGAAAACCGCAAACTCTAAATATAATTGGCTATGTTAAAACAAGCATGAGAAGAGACCAGTGGTCAACCAGATAATATTGATTCTGTCTTCTAATGAGATGAAAAATGAAGTACATGGGACTCATTCTGGACAAATTGCTTGACTGGCATCTAGTCAAAGTTCAGATATAAGAAGTAAAATACAAGGGATTTCAAATACAAGGATGAAAACACAAATGGAACATTACAAGACCAATCCAAACAAATTGGTAGCATTTTTAAAATATAAAATAAAATGGTAATTTAGGTGGAACCATGGTTGTGAATTAAATCCTAATTTGTACATTTGAGCTCTAACAGCCATTTTTTTGACTGAGGAGATCTGAATGTGTATGGCGAGTTAGAGAACAGTGTTTACTGACATGTGAGGGTAGAGCTCATGCATAGAAAACAGCAAAAGCATGTATGTATGTATGTATGATAGAGTCTCATTTTGTATGTATATATGTATGGTATGTATGTATGGGTCTCATTTTGGCTTAAATAAAAATCCACATACATGTAAATGAAAAGTACATGGAAGTATTTCATGTAAGAAAGGGAAATAATATTGACCTTCTATGTACTTAAATGTTAGACTAAGTATTTTTATATAATTTATAATACTATTTAACTCTTCCCAAAACCCTGCAAAGAAAGTCTCATTTTACAGTCAAGAAAGTGCTCAAAAATAACTGCACATACATGCTCTGACCAACACGCGCTGCAGCTACCTGCCTGCCTTGGCTGGCAGCTGCACCCATTTCACACCCACTGGGCTCCTTCTGCCTTCTGCCGACAGGATAGCCTGACTGGTAGGAGGGCCTTGGGGGCTGGCCAGGAAATCCTGGACTGAAACAGCACAAAACTGAATCCTCCCAGAGTCCAGGAATAGCTGTATATCTGTGTATGTGTTGGGGAGGAGGGATCAGGATGCCCTTGATGTTTCACTCTCACTCCACTTAGTCCTCAGGAGGAATAAGAAGAGCACAGATATTGCAAGAAATGACATTGAGTGGGTGAGATACAGATCCTGCTCACAAATCCGGGTGGGACTCAGGAGAAGGAAGATCAAGAAAGACAATAGATACTGAACTGGAGAAACATACATGGTAAAGACCTATCCTAGAACTGCACCTAGGGCCTCACCAGGATCCTTTTCGGGATATGCCACCCAAAATAATAAGGTCCCCTCTCCATGCCTTGGGAGAGGAGGGTCGCAGAGTGAGGACATCGGCTCCACAGAAAATCTGCAAACTGGGGGAGAGGAGACAATCTGTCCATGAGTGAATGTATACCCTCACCAAGAAACTTCTTTACTGATGATGACTGGGAGCAAACTCCCCTCCCCAAGTCATAGAGCAGAGCTATGGAGAAGAGATTGCAAATTTGCAAGGAGAACAAACAGGAGAGGGCAGCCAGCAATGAGAAGACATTGGTAGACCTCAAATGAGCATGAACTGACTGCCCAATGCAAAGCTAAGACCTCAAACTTACAAGCACAGTATGCCATGTCCCAGGAACATAGTTCCTTACCCTGCAAATGGACACAGTCACAAAAAAGGAAGAGACTGATGGACTCAACATAAATCAACAAACAACAAGGAGAGAGGAGTCTGAGTGAAAGGAAGGGGCATTGACAGGGAAGGGAAGGCACACCCTAGCAACTTTTTACCTATGTAAGAAATTAAAAGAATGACTAAGATATTAAATAAATAGACAGATAGACAGATAGAGATAGATAGAGAGAGAAAGAGAGATTTAGGAAACAAAAAGAAAAGTGCTCAAAAATGTTTAAAGAAACAATCTCTGGGTGGTCAGAATTTGGTGACTTAATTTATTTTTTGTTTGCATATTCTAGCTTTCCCCAGTGCATGTTCACTGCTCTCCCCCAAACCTTCTAGTTGCATCAATTTTAGTCAGACACCTAGAGTTTGGTAGAGGCTTGCTTACGCCTGATCCTCTATTCTCTTTGATTCATTTCCAATGGCAAGAGAAACAAAAGAGAATATAAATAATGGGATCAGATCAAGTTAAAAGTCTTCTGCACAATGAAAGAAACTACCATTAAAACAAAAAAGTAACTGAGTTGAAGAAAATATTTGTACATCATACATGTGACAAGGGGCTGATATCCAAGATCTACAAAGAACTCATACACTTCAACAACAACAAAAAAAAACCAATCAAAAAATGGAGAGAAGAATTAAATTGACACTTTTCCAAAGAAAACATCCACGTGGCCAACAGACACATGAGAAAACACTCATCACTTACCATCAGGTAAATATAAATCAAAATCTCTATTGGCAGAATCTCTTTTAACTATTTCATAGTAGTTAATACCTTGAAGTGAAAAATAGTAATCAAAATATTGCTAATAAGTTTAATATACATATATACATAATTTGATATAAATAAACAAATGTGATGTTGCATACATACTATGGGGAATTTTCAGTAATTTTTTTTACATTTTCATTTTGAAAATCCTTTCCATCTCCTGAACACATACTAGCAGTGTTTTCTTGCACAAATCCAAATATTTGGCTTTCACATTTTTCTCTATGTTTAAGTGACCACTCACAGATATACACACATATATTTACATATATACATTTACAGACACACATAACAGTACTATTCTATATCCTGCTTTTCTCACTCAACAGTGCAATTACCTTCAAGTCAACTATACATCTTTAATTAATTTTATTGTTTACAGAATACTTTCTGTATTTTCTTTATTCATTCCTAGAATAATACCATGTATTTTCAGAACGTTAGGAAACCACCTTCTTTTCTTTCTATTGGACCAATTAAGAAATAAGGTACAGGAGATAGAGACCAAAAAACTGTATCTTATTTATTTGTAACAATGTGTGGATGATATGGTTCAGATGCATGTAATGATGAACATCCTAAAGCTCATAACAGAATTAAACTTACTCACCAGTCACAGGCAAACTCACCACTACAAGCAAAGAATGGACTCTGCTCTTGCCAGCTTGTAACTAGAAAAAACAGATGTGTTTTCTTAATTTACTGGTTCAAAAGGAAAAGAAACCCTGGATAAGGAATCCTGGGTAGAAAGAGGCAGTGGGTTAGGATCAGTGTGTCTAATGTTCTCCCAGATTCACCAGTCATATTTTTTGTCTTTCATCCATTACAGGAGCAAAGAAGGGGTGGGGAATGAAGACAACTTTACTGCGGCTGAGCAGTGAGTCCAGAAGCAAGAGTTGTACCTGACAGCACTTCTTTTGATAACAGTACTATTATAGTAAATTTTGGAATCTGGTATGGCAAAAGTTTTCAGTATTGTTAATAATCCTTTAATTAGTGGTTTGGGTTTTTTTTTCTTGTATATAGACTTTATGGTTTTTTCTCATCTCCCTCCAACTCCATCCTTCAATAGAATAGGTGTCAACTCTGAGAATTGCATTAAGAATTTTTTTTAGAAATTGACATTTAATTAATATTTTTAATTCAAGAACATAATATCTCTTTATATTTGCAGATATTATATTTTACTCTTTACTATCATTCTGCTTATCTCTAAGAAAATTACTTCCAAATATTTATTGTTTTAACTGAAGTTGTAAATGGATTTCTCTTTTCATTTTGTTTTCTAGATATTTCTCTAGTTATCAAAGAGTTATTGATTTAAGTGTTATATGAAAATGTGTTATAGAAAATTCAAAAACACTAAAAAATATGAAAAAATTCTTTGTAAATTATAAATTATCAAAATGTAGCCCAAAAGATAGAAAACTTCAACAGGCCAGTTGAATATTAAGGAGCTACAGTGTAGTGAAACTTGGAGTAACTGGAAAAAAAATTTCATACACTCAAAGCACTTCCTTAAAATGAAGACGGACCAACCCAGATTAGTAAAACTTGCACATTTGAAAACCTGAAGAAATCTGCCAATCCTGACTTCACAAGAAGAATTAAAGATTAACATCAAGTCCCCAATTTGCACAAGTTGACAAGCTTGCTCAAATATCCATGAAATTGACTTTTTTACTAATGAATCAAAAATGGAAAATGAACTGACTCATGAATGTGCTGTACTGACAGGAAGAAGCAAGGTGGAGTCTTCTCTTCTTTTAATCTCTCTTTAGCTGTATTCTTCTAGGAAAAAGGTCAAATATGTTGCAACTGTGCCAGTGTGGAGTCAAAAGTCAAAGAAGACAGATTCACTCTACAAAGATTGTACCTTGAGGAATAATCAGCATAAATTAGCCCATAGGAATACATAAATTTCAATTAAGAGAAGTAAACAGAAATGATGGTCAATTCTTATACTGCTGGTGGGAATGTAAACTGGTCCAACCATTATGGAAAGCAGTGCAGAGGACCCTCAAACTAATGAAAATGGAACTACCATTTGACCTAGTAATTGTCCTTCTGGGAATCTACCCAAAGGAGACCTCAATGCAGGTAAAAAGAGACACCTGTACTCAAATGTTTTTTACAACACTATAATTGTAAGGACATTGAAGCTACCCAAATGTCTCAAAACAGACAAATGGATGAAAAAAGATGTGGTATATATACACAATGGAATATTGCTCATCATTACAAGTGACAAATTTGATGAATTTATGATACAATGGATGTACCTAGAAGAAATTATATAAGCAAAAGCAAGCCAGAGACAAAAAGAACCTAAATGGTTTCACTAATATATGGGCCAGAGGAAAAACAAACAAAAGACCAGGAGGAAAAGTCAAAAGAAGCTAAAAATGAAACTGAAGTACAAAACCTGGGGGGGGGTGGGAGGTGAGGATGAGGGGGGAAATGAGCAGGGAGGGGATAACCCTGGGAATTACAAAGATGTGATATATATATTATATATATGATATATATATGATTTTTTAAAAGAAATGATGTTCAAAAAAGTTAATGTGAAACAATATAGAAAAAATCCATAGGCTAAATTACATTTTTTTCTGTAAGGGTATTAGCAGTTTAGTTAATTAATGGACTGTGATCCTCTTCTTAATGTCAGTTAATGAAATAGTGGTGTTTAATCAAAGGAAGTTCTATTAGGAAGTTCCAAAACTGCATAGGAAACATGTTCATATGTGTCTGAATGTTCAGTGTTTTGCTAAAAACTATGTGAATACAAAACACATCCACATAATTTGAAAGGTATCTTTTTCTGAAAAGTGGTAGCAAAAAAAATACATTTACTTTTTCTGTTCTAATTGAACCTCCAAGAGATCTCATAGCTCCTATTCAGGATACAAATAGTAAAATGCGCATTATAATATGTTGTATATATTTTATGCCATCAAAAGGAAAACTCTCCAAAAACTTTCTAAATTTATTCAGAATCACTAATCATAAAAATATCCAGGTATGATGCCTCATTCAGTAAAAAGTCATTAATACCTAAACCCTTTTGGTAGAGAAATGTAACTGACCCTGAAAATTAAGATTCACGAGCTGTATCACCCTTCATCACCATACTGAAACTGGTAGTTCCAACCACAGTCATTCTTGAAATCCTCAGAGATACTTTGATTAATGACTAGTGTGACTTTTGGATTCCATCTTTCTGCAGACTGGCATCTCCTGCATTGTTGAGAACATAGATTCAGCAAGTTCATTTCCATGGACAGCCACACTTTGTGGAATTTGACAAACTCATGGAGACCTTGATGTGATATTTCTTCCCATGGGAGTAGAGATAGGTTGAAATTTAAAAGTAAAAAATTCCCACCTCTGATATTACCAATAATACTGGTACAATTTATTACTAAAAAAACACAAGTCCTGGTTCCCATCATACTTAAAATACTTGAGGTCTTAAATGAAAGGTGTGTTCTTCATCATCAAAAGGAAACATGTAAATAAAGGGATCATAGCTACAACTATAATTAACTCACATTTTACCTGGCATATTTGGTCATTCTATCTTTTTATAGCATATCATCAAATCACCTGAGTTGGTGAAAAAGCCAAGATGATGATAGTGCAGGGGACATTCCAGACCCTTTGGATCTAAACAAGACCCAGGACTTACTTAGTTCTTAGTTCAGATTCTTAGATTTCTATACCTAGAATCTTAAGTTTATTTTAATTTATTATAGTCTAATAAGTTATTGGGATTTAAATTAGCAAAGCTAACAAAGTTAAAATATTTTTTCATAAATTCACTATTTTATCATAGAAGAAATAGAAAAGGATTACCAATAACAATTTTTTTACCTTGGGGGAAGAAAAAGGAGGAAGGATAGATATTTTCCTACATTTTCAGTGTGAATATAAATTGGCATAACCTGTTGGATGATAATCTATTAAAAATTTGAACTATATGAACTATATATTTGCTCCAAAAGATATACTTTAGAAATGTAAATATAGGTGAAACCACTTTAAATTTTTTATTTATGTCATGGGCCAGGGTTATTTGTGGGAAGTTTTTGTAAGGTGATTAAAAGCATAAAGCCTGGGAAGGGGGATGGGGGGCTAGCCCCACCCACCAGCAGATGGTTATTGCACGGGGCAACCATCTGCAGCCTGGATCGGCCAGGGAATGTGCCCCCAACCCAGGGGGCACTTGGGAGGGTACATGCCCAGCCAGCCATCTGGGCCCTACCTCCACACAGTGAGGTACCAGTATGCAAGTGGAGTGGGGGGGGTAGGAATTACCCCTCCCATTTCACTGTCACACCAACTAATCTTCAGGAGGAAAAAGAACATACAGAATACAAACTCCATCATAGAATGAGCGAGGGACCAGATGAAAATCTAACCCAAAAGCCTGAGCTGGACAAAGCAGATGGACAATCAAGAGAAGGGTGCGTGTGAGACAGGAGAAACAACTATGGAAACATGATTGTCATGAGGAGCAACTACTAACTCCCTGGGTCTAGAAGACCCAAGACTTCATTTCAGAGATACCTTCTAGAAGACCAAGGCACCCCTCCCCACACTACAGGAAAGGAGTAAAAGGCCAAGACCTGGGGGGCATCGGCCCCACAGCAGGGCTGCAAAGTGAGACAGGAAATGATCTTCAATGGCCACTCATGGATGCCTATATCCATAGAGAAACCTCTTTACCGACACTGACAGGTGTCAGTGTCCCATAAATCTGACACCAGAACCAGCAGCAAAACAACAGAGATGGGACTGGAGAAGTCAGCCTCCAATGAGAGCATGGACAGGCCACAAATAGATATAGACTGGCCACCCAATGCAATCTTAAGACAAAACCTACCAGCAAGGTTCAGCTGGTTTCAACAACACAGATCCTCACCCAGTGAAAGAACACTGGAAAGAAAGAGACTAATGGAATTAGCACAGCCTAGTAAACAACAAAAAATAGGGCTTGAGAGAATGGAGGGGGCACCAGCGAGTGGAGGGAGGGGAAGGTAACCCAAGAACCATTTACCGAGATTGTGATTTAAAGAATAAAAATAAATTTTTAAAAAGAATTATTATAATACATTATCTTAAAGTAGTATTTTTGTATTTGTGATTATAAAATTAATACAAAAAATTTAAGTGTCTTAAAGTGAAAAAAGAAGGAATTTTTCAAATGAAATTTATACCCTCTTCTATAGAGTATGTCTTTAGGAAAAGCTGTTCTGTTTCTTGTGTCTTATGAAAGATAAAATTGACAAAGCAGGATCTATTGCAGACTCTATCTTTCATCCATCTAGTTCCTTCCTTGCACAAAATGTTTAAAGATCTATTCATTTTTTTACTCTTTAAAATCCTGGGAATAAACTCCTGATGGAAATAGACATTATTCCTTCCTGCTAAAACTCAAAGTTTTGTGATACAGGACAACTGTCCCATGATACTAAGCACCATGCAGGGAACAGATGGGAGTGAATGGGAATAGCAACGAGGATCATATCCAGTGTAGGGCATAGAAAGTAAAGACCTCTTGAAAGTCAACTAAGCTACCTCCTGATGAATGAGGTCAACTGGGAGGGAAAGAAACTGAGTGAGTACCCAAGACAGAAAGAAAGCTTAGGTTTTTAAAGCACAAAAGAAGGTGCCTGTGAAAGGGAGGGCATGTGTGATGTGGTTGGAAAGGAAAACAGGGGATGAATCAGGTGGTTCCCTGAAACCCATGACAGCCAGTTTTGATTCTGCTTCAAGACCATTGGCAGGCAAGATCCTTTTAAAAATAGCACTCAGGTTGCTAAGAGTGGCATGGACTAGCAAATGCAATTAAGGAGCAAGTGCTCAGTCCCAGGCCCACAACCAGGGCTGCAGGGGAGATGCAGGAACCTGGCTGCCTGGAGAAGGAGGAAACAAGATGAATTCAAAATACACTGTGTAAACAGATCCTACCTTGTCAATTTTATCTCACACAAGTCACAAGAACTGGGGAATAGCTTTTACCAAAGAGATATTGTGTGAAAGCGAGCATTTGAAAAATCCTTCATTTGAAAATTTCTCCCTTTATACTTTTAATCTCCCTACAAAATTTTTCCACAATTAGACCATTGTCTTATCAGACTAAAAGCAAAAGGATGTGAACCCTGATTCATGGCATAATTAAATGTTTTTAATGTGCTTTCACCTATATTTACTCTTCTGAAATTTGATTCTGAAATTTTGAAATCAATGCATGATTTCAGGAACACACTAATGTTTTTAAAGAAACAACTGTAGGAACCATAGGAGTGTGATTGTAGGGCAAATAAGTTGGTCAAGCTTTATTCACCATTAGTCTCTATGGCCAGTCAGCCTGTGGTGTTTTGTCCTCCCCGTGATTATAAGTGCTACTAACCCAGTTGGTGTGTGTATAGGTGAGTGGGCACACCTGGGTCTAGGAAAGAGAAGATAAAAAGGTGGCATCACCCTGGGAGAAGGCAAGACAGAGAGAAAAAGAGCCCAGAGGAAGATTGTGAAGATTTCTGGAAACTTGGAGGGCTTGGAGGGTTCACCTGTTTTGCTTGCCTCCCAAGCCCTCCTGTTCCCAACAGACTTCCTGTCTGATGTGCCCGTGTACCTGGTTCCCTGAGATCATTAATGTCTATAAAATCCACCAAGGACTCTGGCATTCTTCTTTGATTATTAGAACCAATCATGAACCTTCTGAGATTTGGGATACTTGCACTACAATTGGTGTCATGGACGTCTGGATGGCTGCACTGCAACACTGAGTCACATTACATGTGTTCTATATGCTAGATTAGCAGTTCCATGTTCACTGCTTATTAAAGTGCATATTATTCTCTGCAGATGCACATTTATTACATCCCTGATATCTCTTCATGCCTTCAGGTGATGATCCTAATGGAAGAGGTATATGATTTCCATTACCTTGAAAAACATTTCCATTCCTTTGAATAATGAAAAAGTGATAAATCACAACTCTTGAAAACAGGATGGACAGCTTTGGTAATGTATGATTTGTGTAACTAATATCTTAAATCATGAATTTGTCAATATTCAAGAAGCATGAACTATTTACAAGTAATAATGTCTGGCGTGTAAAATATATTACATACATGTTTCCAGTCAAAACAAATTAAAAACCAGTAAAGACATGCCAGTAAAGGCTAACTCTCATTAACATTCTCTGCTTGGTGAATAATAGCTCTGCGGTAGATAATGAGCATTAGAAACGTCATGGAAACCTCTGAAGCCACTGTTCATATGAATAAATACTCATTCTCATTGCTTCATTTCTTATACTGTGCATGGTTCAATTTCTAGTAAATGGAGGAATGGATTCTTTAGCTTTTTTTAAACCTGTGATGTATTATATCATCTTTTCAACTCTCACATTTTCAATATGGTATATCAATTGAAGCATAATGTACACATAGTATGAAGCTGCCTTTTAATAATAATTATTAGGATTCTGATCCTCATTTTTATTTTAGCCTCTTCGCTAAGAGTCAGTTTCAAGTTGAGTTAGGTTTTCAAAGCCATTATCCATGGATAATTAATAAGCATTCATTACCCTTTTACTGAATTTTCAATCATTTACTTAATAATGATTCAGTAAAAATTACTGGAAAGTTCTTCTTTCCTTTTCACAAACATAAATAAAATAGCAGATAAAAGCATTGGTTAGTACAGTATCACTAGGTAAATGCACTTCCCTGCAAGAGTAATCCCAAATCCCTCTCCCCACCACACCTATATTAGAAAAATCTTTGTTAACTTACTGAGATCCTGTTGCCCCCCCCCCTAAAAAAAAGAAACTACTGTCTTAAGTGCTTTCAAAAAGACATAAGAGAGTAGAGAGCCTGAACCCTGATTTTCCATCAAAGGCATTATAGTATTTGTCATGGATTTCTACCTTCCTCCTTAACTGGGAAAAGAAGATATGTCAGTCTACATGGAGTCTAATCTAGAATATCACTCTCTCCTCCAGGGTCTCCACAATCTTTCTATACTACCAATCAACAATCTTTAGTTGGTATTTCAAATATTAAAGTGTCCACTTAAGTCCTTAACTTGTATTCAGATAAGGAAAGAGTAGAATAATAATTAACATTTCTAAACCCTCAGTAATATAAATTATCCAAAACTAGAGCTTTAGGAAAGATAAAGCAAAGCAAAATAAACCATAGCCAGAGTTTAATCCACAGTGTAATAATGATGCAGTTAGGATGTTCATAAGGCTCAGCAATCATTTTTAAAAATTTTTGTCTTTGACACAATAATACCTTAAAGAATTTCAAGATGTTATATTATGGGATGGAAAATTCATAATGAAGGTTCGTAATGGTTTGTCTTTTCTTTTCTATCACAAAGTTTAAAATATTATTCATAATGATTTGCTGTTCTCACATTAATTTTTGAAAAACTTTCTTCTTAAATTATACAATAAATGCATCCTCATGATCCAAAAAGTCAGTAAATATATACAGTTATCATGAAAGAAGAAAATAAAATAGGTCCATAAACACCTCATTCAAAAAATAATGTATATATGTATATATACATGTATATAATGGTGATCCCTTGTAGTCTTTGCCCACACATATAGCACCTCTCATTATATTGTAAAAAGTCCCAATCATACAAAATCCCAAGAGTCTCACCACTGTAAAACAAATTCAGATTCTAAATTCAGAAAGCAGTCAACATATTGATGAATGACTTCTGCACTTTGCAAACCACTAATCAATTCTACACTGTGTATTGCAGATGCAGCCCTTCAGACTTCTTAGCAAAAACTGTTACCAAGAAACGACTTTCTAATTCAGAAAAGCCTTTGCTCTGTGTGCCTGTCTTTCAGGAACATGAATACTGTAGTTTCTCTTTCTCTGAATTGAGCCACACAGTACATAAAACATGTGTTAGGGAATTTAGAGAGACATAAAAAGAAACTGATCTTTAGAAATTTCTTTCCAAGCAGAAGCATATTTATTATTTCTCATTGAGTCAACACCCATCAGATTCCTCACAAATAGGGGTCAGCACACATTTTCTGGAAGTAAATAATAATGATTTCTGTGCTAATAAATATTCATATGATCTCGGTCCAACCTTGGGGCTCTGTGCAGCACTGCCATTGGCCCATGAGAGCGGTCATCTACAACACTCAAATGGGCATGTGCCCATCCCAGCAAGATGCTACTTACAAAAACAAGATTTCTGAAGCTGGATGGTAGCAATAGTTGAACAACAGTATTAATACATTGAATGTTACTCAATTGTACACTTAAAAATAGCTAAGATAATAAATGTTATTATGCACGGTTTACTACAAGTCAAAAAAACCACAAGATTTTGTTACCAAGTATGTTTTTCCAATTAATAGTCTGCAAACCAGTTCTGCCTAAAATGATTAAATAATTTTCCTAAAATTGAAAAGCATCCAAAATATGTTTTATAAATACTTGCAAAGATATGCATACTACCACACCTGCCTTCAAACATTTTGGAACGGTTACAGAGCTTGTACTTACAGAGTTAGAGACAGATGAAAATGCTGTTAGTGGGGTTTTTCCCCTCAACTCAGAGTTCATGCATTTAGAAGTGCGCAAGTACACAGCACAAGCAGGTTGCCTGCTCTGGGAAAAAATGTCTCCATTCTTTAAAAATGCACAAGCATAACCTATTTCACAGGCAAGTTACCTTTAAAAACATTAATAAATAAAAAATACAATAGTAAGAGGTTATCTGATTATCAGAGATCTGATTTTACAATGCCTTATTTATCTAATTCAAATTTCCCAGGTACCCTATAACTGTTTATTCCAACTTGATTTCTGATTGTTTTCATTTAAAACCTGCATTAATAGTTGCAAGACGTGCTGGCTTTTTTTCCTTTGGATATGTAGTTTCTTTCAATAATATATATTATTACTTAAAGCTTACCTGTTATTTAACTTTAGAAGTATACACATCAACTAAAAATAAATGGTCTTCCGCATGTTAGATTTTGGGGGATTTTTGTGTGCTTTGTTTTGCTTTTCAGTGTTAATTGTAACCATGAGAAGAAGCCAAGTAGATTCTTTCTCGGTGTTGTCAGGACTAGCTTCTACACTTCCACACCATGATTAATTTATTATTCATCTGCAACCTTCCTATTAAACTTTGTCTTTAGCCTGTGAACTTTTCTTTCAGCTTCCAACAAAGGATTTCATTGCTTTAGGAATTGAGGTGTGTCTTAAGTTTTAACCTGGGAGCAAAAGTGATGCAAGCGTTTCTGGTGAGACCAATCCTCGGTTTAGGGAGGGGAGGAACCGCATAACAGGCCCTCCTTGGACAGGAGAGACACCGAGAAAGGAGGGAAGGACTTTTTTCACACATCGGATGCAGACAGGCTGCAAGCCGGACTGAGGCAACCGCTCTCTGGGATTTGGTCACCGGGGGAAGCAGAGACAATGTCTTGGCTCCCTTTGAGATCCACCAGAACTCTGATCATTTTATTGGTAAGTGCTATTTTTTTTTAATAATTGCAATTTTTTTCTGTTCTCTTCCTTGTTAGAGAATATAACCTTTGATTGCTGACTTCCTATTGTAAACACTAAAAACCTCACAATGGAAATAAACTTTAAAATAAAACAGTAAAGATTACCAACTTCCTCCTTTTGCTACTTTTTTAATGCTACGTTTTACACTGAAAAATAAACCAGGGGGAAATGAATTTGAATATCACCACGTTGTGTTTCTTTAGTTGATGAATTCAATACCCTGATTTCAAACTTATTTTTCAATACTCATCCACTTTCTTCAAAGAAGTACTTATATTCATCTTCCCAGTATTAGCTGGAAATAAAATACACAAAAAGAGAAGCAGTTCTGTTTTCCAAGATTATGCGTTTCTTAAGCATATGGCTAAGAAGTGTACATGCCTAGTCTTGACATCTGAGGTGTTTGTCAAATAGTCAAAGACATTTCTAATGTCTAAATTTCTAATTTAAATCAAAGCAAAGTTTAATTCTAGAGAACTTAGATGAGTTGTTAAGAAAACAATGCTTAGAGTTAGTCATCATTGGGGGATAAAAGGCAACATTTTATAAACCATTTTTTGAGGAGAGTAACACTGCTGTTGACTAGGAAAGCTTTCTTTACTATAACCTAAAAGAGGAAAAAAATTGGAGACCATAGCACCAGTTTGGATGTTCCTTAGTGCTTCAAGTGAAGAAAAACATATCACTATATTACCAGTTGCAAGAAGATATCAAGAGTGAAATATACTATATACCATAAATGAATAATTTTAAAATTCTCACTACCAGTTTCCTAATTAAACAACAGTAAGCTAGTGTGGCCTAAGGATCTGTTTCCTCACTTCTTCATTCAAAATTTTGAGATATTGCACCTCAAGTAGTTTGTGGAGATAGATCTCAAGAAAGAACTCTCTAACGTAAGATTTTCTAAAACTGGTAACTCACAAGGCAGCCTTGTGAGTTAGAGTATCTCAGGCCTTTCCTCTGGTGACAATGTCTAAACAGAAAATTGGTCTTACTCTTTCTGTTAGTGTCAGCTTCTGTCATGACAATGTTAATAACTGTTTTGGTGATCTAATGAATGTGTCTGACTCCAGGATGTTATAAAGAGAAATATGACAACTGTTGCACTTGTCCAGCTTCCTAAATGGTTGTTCTGGGTGACACAGCAGATAGCCTGATAACACATATGTCCAAGCCAGAGACCAACTTGGGAAACAAGGGGGTATGCAGTGCCAGAATAGCAGTGTCATAAGGACAGACTGAGACCATGGCTGAGGGGGGTTCTTTTCTCTGCCTTGACTTGGAAATCACTCTCAATTACCTCCCTGACTCAACAGTGACTGTGAGACCTTGATACTGAGGACTGTTTAATCATCTTTGTATCCCCCCATGCTTACTATAGAATCTTTCTTACTATATTATCTTTCACAACTATTTGAGAAATGGATACATTGATCAAATAAATCCTTTGCAAAACAATCCACACATACATACAGTGCCTCTGTAATGGTACCCATGGAGGAAATTATTAAGTAGAAGACATATTCCTCCCTTCAGGAAAGTTCTACACACAGAGATACAATCACATACTACTTTTAAAAACAACGTAACTTCATACATCATTGTGAAACAGAATGGTATAGATGTACTCTAAGCAAAATGGTACCCACTAGTTCCACCTGTAACTATTAATTACTTGAAATGCAGTCGACCTGTACTGAGATATGCTGTTAAGTATTAAGACATACAACAGATTTTTAAGACTGTGTCTAGAAAATCAATGTAAGCTATGTCATCAAAATTTTTTATGTTGATTAGTTAGTTACATATTGAAATGACCGGATTTAGGTATACTGGATTGAAATATACATTGTTAAAATTAATTTTACTTTTTAAATTTTTTCAAGTGATTCTTAGAAAGTTTTAAGCTATGTTTGTGGTTCATATTTGTGATTCTCCAGTGCTAGTTTTCTATTAATAGTGTTTGTGGAAGGCAATATTAATAAGAACTGAGATTGCAGACTCCACCAACTAGGAGAGATGTGAGCTGCTTTTTTGGTATGTCTAGATGTCACACAAGTGAAAGCAGATCTGCTTTGAGCCTTTGCCCAGGTGTTTTGGATACTCTGGTTTGGCCAGAATGATAGTTTGAAGAATTTGGACATGAATTTAAAAGGCAGATGAAGGTGAGGTCAAAAATTAAATTCTGTGAAGACTAATTGAATCCTTTTAGAAATGGGGAGCCACCCAGAGTTTCGAAATAATGTGGTGACAGGAAAAAGCAATGTTTTTAAAATCATTGTCATGTGGGAATGCACCTCCTTTGTTGTTGAAAGGTGGGGTCTGAAAGTTGGAAGACGGTTTGAATTAATTCCACCTTCTTATGACCATACAAAGGTGTCTACAGGGGTGGGATAGAAAGGCAGAGTCATCAACTTCAATCTATGCTGGTTACTGACTCACTGCAGACCTTGCTTCCTCAGTAGTCAAATGAAAATGAATAATCATAACCCCTTACCTAATTTTAGTGGTCACAGTGAGTGTAAAATAGTAATGTGTGCAAAAACTTTTTTTTTGATATTTGAAAAATATCAAGCATTCTGTAAGACTAATTGGTATCATTTATAATATTTTAGTACCAGAGATGGTTCTTCATAACATCTTGATTTTCTTCCTTAACACTTAAGTCATCACCATCTCGGTTTGAATAAGTGAAAGAAAGGCTCACATTTTCTTGAGTAAGAGAAAATTATTGTGAACTCTTTTTTAATTGATTGGGAAAAAATAAAAGCTATGTTTTAAATGAATATAATAGTGGGTATGGGAAAAATTTAAATGTGAAGCTTTTCTCAAAATTTTAGCTGTTCAGACTTTTTATGTTATTTGGAAAGGAGCAACATTTGTCTGTTTTGAAGAAAATTGTAGTGCTTACCAGTTTCTGATGCTTATTTGTTCCATTTCACACAAAACAAAACACAAGCAAACACTTTGGGCAGGGCGCGTTGGTGATAGAGTGGTGAGCATAGCTGCCTTCCAAACACTTTGGGCAAAAGACTTGTGATCCAAAAATAATGATTATCTTCAGAGTTTAACCTTTTGATAGCAATATATGCCTGAAAGGAGAACACATGTTAAACAATCCACAAAATCTAAAATATACAATTTGGCAGATAATATTATCTGAATACTAAGCTATCTAATTTCATGTTTTCTTATGAATAATTTACTCACTACAACAATAATTGAAAATTTAAGATGTGAAGATTTTTAAAGCAAGATGTTTTAAAGAAATTAGTTCTGGTAAAAGAAAAAGTTAGCATAGATTAAATGTCAAGTGCTAAGATATAATCAAGAAACTCAATGATATAAGAAGGTTTGAGCAAATTATCTTCACATGGGATTGCATTTCCAGTAGGTATTTGACTAAGAATTTCTAAGGAGTAAGTTTCATTTCACTTGTACTACCTTTATTATCTTTGCTTTATCTTAAAATATATATTAGGATGAAATACAAAACTAAAACTAATTAAGAGGTAAAAATTAAATTTTGAGTTAGAGTGTGTTCTAATATAACTGTCTTCAATCACTTTCTTCTATAGACTATCCAAAAAGCCTGTCTAGGAAATGAATTATAAGCTGAGTGGTCCAAATTAAGCAGAATGAAATGTTATCTTTTTCTCCTTTTCACAAGAAAAAACAATCTAATGTTTACATAAACAAATACATCAAATATAAATACATCAAAAATAAATTTTATCTCAACCTCTCTAAAAATTAAAATCCTAAAATCAGAAGAACTTGTCAAGTGATTCTGACCAGCCCTATCTGACTTGGGTACAAGTCGGGAAAGGGAAAGATGTAATTACTTCTACCAGTTACTGCTTCCACTTAATTCCTGAAACTGGTTTTCCCACAGAGCTAGAATACTCATGATATTTCTCACAAACCCCTTAGCCTTTGGCTCTTCCTTTCCAGTTAAGAGTCAATCTGATAGCCTAAGGTGAGTGAAGGCTTGTTTTAGACTGCTCATCACAAGGAAATGATACATACAATTTTCATAACATGGCTATGGAAGCTATCAACTGACAGAAAGAAGGCCAGCCTGTGTCCTACATAATTGCGGGAGGTTCACACCCCTAAATTATAATGTGAACAGTTCCTCCTGAATTCAAGGCACAGCCTTCACAATTGTACAGAAGACCATCTTTCTGATACTCAAAAAAAAAGAAAGTTTAATGTGTCCTGATGTGAATGATAATATTAAGAGGTTACTTTATATCAAAATGGTACTTTCATAGCTTTTTTTCTTGTTAGGCAAAGAAGTAAGTAACCCATTAAGCACTTGCTCTGGGCAAGGATTTCTTGATGTGCTTTCCACCTATTAATTTACTCATTCCTCACAACAAACCTATAAAGTTGAACTATTATCCTTTTTTTTTCAGATGAGGAAGCAAAGATTAAGTCATATTCCCCAATTATATAGCTGGTACGTGACAAGACTAGGATTTGCATTCTGGGATTCAGGATTCAGACTCTAATTTTGTTTTATTACACTTGACTCTATCTTATACAGCATTTAAAATTAACATTTGAAAGTACCCATGAGAATTTGACTTTCTTTGCATTGTCATCATGATATACATTTTAATGTCCCAAAATAATTAAGTTTACTCTGAATAACAGTTATTGAAAATCGAATTGTCCAAATTAAATAATTTCCAGTAATTAAAGCATTAATCATTTTTGACCAGAAAAAGAATTTGTTTTTATAAAAAAAACAAGAATCTTTGGTTTTTTAAGAATTTTTTGTTTATTAGAATTTTTGATAGCTTTTAAACCTGAATTATATAACTATATCTTTTGTATATATACAAACATGATATGTCATAAAGATTAAAAAATTTATTTCTTCAGAACTGTACATAGGCAATTTATTCATCAAACATATTGAGTGACCTCTATGAATTGGCATTCATATTTATTGTATCTAAGCAATTATAAAAATTAAAAAATATAGCCCATCTTTATGTTTCACGACTTTTTTCCAAAGATATTGTTAATTTATACAAAAATCGTTTTTAAAACTTGCAATGATGTCTTTGAATTCTAATTCATTCTACAAACATTCCAGAGGGGAGAAGGTGTGATTCTTTCCTGTCCTACTCTGATGATAGGGAAAGTGACCATGTCCTAAGCCAGTCAGATATTTCCCCAGATCTCTCAGTCATATCAGGTCTGTCTCTCCCCACACTAAACTTGTGTTAAGGCTAAACTAAATCTCTGTCATATTCAGTAAAACAGCAGTGATTATTACAAATGCTTTCTTTAAAATCTACCCTCTCATGACCTCAAAATTTGTTTATTGTGTATTAAGCATATTCAATACAAATCTTAACTATTTAACTATGTACATTTTAAGTAGTAAATAGGTCATATGCATATAAAATTATTCTGATTGGTATAATTTTTTAATTATGATTTGTTTTAAATAAAACATTTCTAATTGTTATCTCTACAAAAATATTTATAAAACAACAGTGCTTTCAAATCATATATTAAAATTATCAAAGTCATCAGAATATAAGGAGAAAAGTACAGTATTCCTCAAGTTAAGGAGTGATTTTTCAACATTGGTATTTCCAGCTTAGTCCCCCTAAAGAGACAACTCAGTTGATTTATATCAGGAAACTATTGAAATAGCAATTAAATATTCAAAATTATTATATTAGCAAATTAAATCATTTATGGAGTCATATGTAAGTATGAAATTACTAAAATAATTGTTTAAAAGACACTGTCTTAAATAAATCAAGGCTACAATTATATTTCTAAATATTTAATGCATGCTGAAATATTCAGAAATATTTAACTATACCATATTCCAAGAAGCACACCAATAAAAATTATGTTTTCATAATATTCCCTAAAATTAGGGAACATTTCTGGTGGTTTAACTTTAAAAGAGAAGATAGACAAGAGTAAAGGTTTAGACTGAGTAACTACAGAAAGCGATTCTAAGAAAAATTCGATGAGAGATAACTTTCTGCTATCTTGCTTCTTATTTCTCCATAGTTTAGGTTTCATCCCTCTTTTGTTTGACTGCCCCTTTCTTTGCTTCCTAAAAAAAACATAAATTGTGCCTTCATGTCTATTTGAACAATCATTCTCTGTGGAGCTCATGCAAACATGATTCATATTTTCTGGATGACTCTTCCCAGTTTTCCCATAAAGGAGAGCATGCTTGGCCCATCCCTCTCCTCCCATGTAGCTGAGCTGTTCCTGTGAGTTGAGAAAGGAGTAAAGCAATTACTCTCTTATTCTGGTCTTCTCCCAAGTAATTCATGATCTTGCTTAATAAAGAGCAGCAAAACTCTAAGATCATTTTGAGGCCTACCATATTGTCTTTGGATCAGATAACTAGTAGGTCAGCAAATAATAATTGAATATCTACCGAAGACCAGATATTATGAGGACTATAAGGGGAAAACATAATAGAAAGTCCTGATTTGGAAGTTTATATTCTTTTGTCTTAGCACCATAATGTATATAGTGAAAAAAAATCACATGTCATCATAAACCATTATGGGTTTAATTGCATGGTACAGAATGTGTGTGTACAAACACTCAGAGAGATCAGTAAAGACAGTTTCATGGAAAGTTTTAGAATTTGAAATGATCTTAAAGGATGAGTAATACTTAAATGGGTGACGTGGATAAAAATGCATTTCAGGTAGAAAACAAGAGAGAAAATGATACATATAAAGGTCCTGTATACCATAATCTGCCTGTCTTCATTTTAGCCTCATTTGATGTTCTTCAGATCAACACAAATCTTAAATTTAATATTTAAACTGAAATAACAGGACAGAAAAGAGCAACTCTATATTCCCATCCTTTATGTTCTGTACTCTAAACCAGTCTAGCTCCATTCCATTCTCTTCACTCATGTATATACAGCTAAGATAATGTTTTGCCCTGTAATTGAAGCTAACTAATAACTAATAAGATAGCTTTTAAACAAGTCAGTTGAGTAGGTGATGGTTTTTAATCCCTGTGGCACTTTCTGTAGTATATCACAATGATGCTCTCCATTATTTCCTAAAGCAATGGCTTCCATAGCTTCTGGGAGGTGTTTATAAAACAACCAGGAGAGAAATGTATGCTTGGTACAATCAGGTGTCAGACAGAGTTTTTTAAGTCCAATAAATTCTACATTAAATTCTAAATTCAAATTATAAAACAAGAAGAACTTGATTATACTGAAAGCATTTATTTCCTGATATTTTTACCCATTTGTATACTACTTCTCCCAACTGAAACAAGTTATAGTGTGAACAATAATATGTAATAATCAGAATGTAATTTCTTATTTGAAGAAGTGACATTTAATTTAACTTTATTTAAATATTTACAGGTGGTTGTATTGGTTCATGGAGAATGGAGAATTGAGGTAAAGTATGAAAAAGATTTGTTATTAAAATAGCTTAACTGAAAATGTATATTGTTGGAAAAATATCTAACATTTACAATAATTTAAAAATTAATTATGAAAATAAAATTAAAATTCTAACAACCCATTAACATTTAAGTATCAGCAATATATACATATCTTATCCATTCTTTCTTCTTATATTATTTAAATCAACTGGTTTTCATTAAATGAGTCCCATGTACCCAGACAGGCAGATATTGTGGAATATGATAAAAGAAATGTAAAATATTATTAAATACTGATATTAACAATATATAACCATGCCACTGTTCCAGCTATTTCCTTGCCTGTGAAAGTGAAATACAATTATTCTGATATTAACAAATATCTTGAAACATAGAGGATTCTTCAATTATATATCTATAATCAACACTCAAAGCAACAATTTCCAGCAATGTGCTTACCTAAACAAAATCCATTTTTAATTAGACAAAAGGACAAGAAGAAGAAGGTGGGATAGCAGTACAACAAGCCAAAAGGAGATATAAACGTGAATGGGTGAAATTTGCAAAACCTTGCAGAGAAGAAGAAGACAATTCTAAAAGAAACCCAATTGCCGTGGTAAGTTACAGCAACAGGGACAATGTGAATTTTTAGGGAATAAATATATTAGATATAAATTAAAATAAGTCAGTTCCTATTAACAGAATGCAGACTGTGGGATCTACAATCCACAGAACAGATTAACCTGGTATCTTCAACCAAAATTATAGTACTAATAATGTTTATCATTATCATTATTATTACCTTATTACATAGCAACAATAGTAATAAAAAGGAGAATAAAATTAAAAAGGAATGGTTTCTAGAATAGTGAAAAATAATTTAGAGAATAGGGACCAATTTCAGTGGATATGCCTTATTTAGACTGGAGTCTAGAAAAAAATCAGAAAAGATATGTAGATAAGATGGTTGGAAAAAATGGTTGGGAATCAACATTGGACTAGCATGTATTCATACACTGAAGCTCGGTGATCAAATATATTATTATATTATATAATATTTGAGCTTTATATATATTTTCATATATATATATTTTAAATTTTTTAATTATAATAAAATAAATCAGTTTGACATTTAATTTAGCACAGTACAATCTCATTCCCTTATCTCTCCGAGCTTCCTTGTTTAAATTAAAATTAATGTCTTTTCTCCCTAATTTAATCTCTTAAGGAAGAGAGCATTCAGAAATAGCCTTTCAATATTGTGTCCTTGACTTTCTTTCAACCTGTTAGCATCATACCATGCTGGCCACAGGCCAAGCAAACATTCTAAAGGCAAAATGATTAACACATAATTCCATGCTGGTCAAGAGATGCAACAATTTGAATATATGTCACTGCTTGTATAAATCATGACAAAAGTAAACAGCAGAGTGACAACTAAAGTTAATAAAGTGACCAGATAACTTTAGACTATGGAGATGGTGGAGAGAAGGCAAAGGAAAAGGTCTGAGTTATTATCACCTTAACATTTTATGTATTTTGTGCTACAGATTTCTTCAGATTTTCACATAAAACAGGAAATAACCTACAAAATTTCTGGAATGGGAATTGATCAACCCCCTTTTGGAATCTTTGTTGTTAACCGAAACACTGGAGAAATTAACATAACAAAAATAGTTGACCGTGAGGAAACCCCAAACTTCCAGGTACGTTTTGTGTCTTCAACATTGGGCACCTTCTCTTCTTGTACTATGACAAGGAAGAAAGGAATATCCTTGTGGTAGTTGGAGGCAAAATCTGAGCATGCATCACTCCACCAACAATCAAGATTAGTCCCTCTACAACAAGCACCCATTAATGGTTGTATCCCTAAAGGAATATATCAGGAGCATGTGGGAGAGTGCCCAGAAATTCAGCATGCAGCTGGCCGGGAGCTTCACCCTGCCATAACACAGTCTGGAGGAAGGGGTGCTTGTCTACCCAGCATTGGCACCTTCTCTTACTTTGTCTAGCCCCTTTTTTCTTCTTGCACAAGATTTCAATATATGCCAAGAGAGGCCTGTTTCTACAAATTTTAACAATATGCAAATTAAGTTTCTAGAGTGAAAATTAAAACTGTCCCTCTTTTTCTAGATCACATGCCGTGCCCTAAATGCCCGAGGGTATGATGTAGAAAAGCCACTTATATTAACCGTCAAAATTTTAGATATCAATGACAATCCTCCAGTATTTTCACAAAGTATATTCATGGGTGAAATTGAAGAAAACAGTGCTTCAAGTAAGTAGCTTCAGTATCTGCCACTTCTAATTTTTTTTCAAGTACAGGTATCATTTTTATAAACTAATTTACTATCTCAATTTCATCAGTAATTATGCAAAAAATGTCATCAAAATAACCTGGATCTTCCTTGTTAATACTTGTGATTGAGCTAAGTATCCATGATCTTTGTGTTTTTAAGTTGTGATACAGTTATCAAATCAATATATCTTATTCTATGTATGAAAGTCAGCTGATGACTTAGCAGTCACAAAGCTAAAGAAGAGGCTTTGGAGTTGCCTCCTTAGCGCAGTAGGCAGTGCATCAGTCTCATAAAGAGGCTTTGGCAAAGTATGGGTCTGAGATATACAGCAGGGGAGCAGAAAAGCACAAGGGACTGTGGTAACAGGTCACAGGTGATATAGTGGTGGGAGATTTACAAGAAGCACACCCAAAGGGAGAAATCAAATTTTGTACAAAAATAAGCAGAGACATAAAAAAATTAGAGAAAACAAAAAAAAAGTGGCCTTGGGTAGTCTAGATATATACTGGACTTTTCTAGATTATAAGAGACAAAGACAAATTTGCATTATTTAGATAAGTTCTACCCAGATGGACATGTTATATAGATAGGAGAACTCTATGGTCATCTTATATTATCAAGGGAAGAAATAAAGACAGAAAATAGTCTCAATCCCAATCCAGGCAAATATTAGAGAACTGGAGAATTTTTACAGAAGACAGCTCAGTTCTACCTAATCTACAGATCTATTTAAGGGATGATGCAAGAGACGTGTAATTTTGTTTTAGTCTACAGATTTTAAGACCTTAAAACACAAATATTGACTTTGTATGACTGTGATGTCAAGCTTTACGTGTTCGTTAATGGGTGTCTTGTCTTTCTAGACACACTGGTGATGATACTAAATGCCACAGATGCAGATGAACCAAACAGTTTGAACTCTAAAATTGCCTACAAAATCATCTCTCAGGAGCCTGCAGACATGCCCATGTTCCTGCTTAGTAGACACACTGGGGAAATCCATACGCTCACTAATTCTCTTGATCGAGAGGTAAAATGAAATCCTTGGGAACACTCAGTAATAAAGGATTTGATTATAAGAAAGTTAAGAGAGTCAATTCTGCTCTACCAAAGGGAAAAAGAGGGGTTCCTAGTACTCAGGCCACATCTCGGGGTAATTGTTTGCATTCAAGTGAAATTCTAGTGGGTTAGGATCAGTACTGCGGACCAGCACAATTAATTGTACCTTAAAAACATAAATGTCAGCACACCAGTGGAAGTTAAATTGGGAGAGCAAAAGAAGGCATTGGCATGTTTGGACAAGTACTAAACTTTTATTTTTTAGCATACTCTTAGAGAAAGGAAGAAATTTCTGTCTGGAACAAAGCCTTCTCTGGTGCCACACTATTTCTCCTGATTTCTTTTAATTTTACCCCTACTTTCAAAACACTAAAGAGTCCCTTTCTGCTCTCTTGTCTGTCACTCTGCCACCACAACTACCATCATTACCACCATCATCTTCATCGCCCTATACTCTCTTGTCCAATTCCATATTAGCTTTATACAAACACTATTCCACATAGGCTGACAGAGTAATTGCATAATCGAACTTCAGCTACACAAGCACTCCACCAAATTATGGCCTGTTAAATGTATTTTCTTGCCATAGAAGTTCACAAAAGAGAAAATCTGTTCCATTTCCTTAAAGATATCCACCAGACATCCAGAACCTCAAGCACCTCCTTTATAATGGAGAGCAAACATGTATATTATTTTCCAGAGAATGAATCTTTGAACTTGAATATTTTTACTTGTAACCAGACAGAGCAAATAGCTGTAGCTGACATTTAGATTTTTGATGTGGAAATTAATCACTTTTTTTTTTCTAAATTCAGAGATTCAGCAGCTATCGTCTGGTTGTAAGTGGTGCAGATAGAGATGGAGATGGAACGTCAACTACATGTGAATGCAGCATTAAAGTGAAAGATGTCAATGATAATTTCCCAATAATCAAAGAATCACAGGTAAGCCTTTCACCCTTTGAAGTATCATTTATATATAAATATATTATTGTATACTTTTCCATCCCAATTCAGTATTTGCTTATTGACTTTTAAGTTTTCTGTTCTTTCCCTTAAAAATAAATTTTTATAAAATGTAAGAATTCAGTAACTAGCAAGGAGGCGATACATAACTTGAAAATGAATAATATTCAAAATAAATTAAAATCCCTTTAGATAAGACCTCTCCTGAGTCTTAAATTCTGCTTTCCTTTCAGTATTCAGCACAGATTAAGGAAAATACTTTAAGTTCTGATTTGTTACGATTTCAAGTAACAGATTGGGATGAAGAGTTCACAGATAATTGGAATGCAGTGTATTTCTTTACTTCTGGAAATGAAGGGAAATGGTTTGAAATACATACTGATCCCAGAACTAATGAAGGTATCTTGAAAGTGGTTAAGGTAAGTTGATTTCCCTCCAATAGTAAAAATATTCTCTCAACCAGAATTATCATTTCCACAAATGAACTTTATTCATTTAATAATAACAACACCACTTCTTTGTTTAAAAAAAAAACATAAAAGTAAACACAATTTTAAAAATACATATACGTCTATTAACTAAGTACCTTTCTTAACATGTGGATTTATTTCATTCCAACTTATCACATCCTAACGTAAATGCAAACATGTTGATATCAATACACTTATAGGTGTGCCTGCTATGATGACAAGAAAATATAACACATTTCTTTTTTATATATAAATAATTTATAAATATATTTATTTCACATCATTTTAATCTCCGGGGATCACCCAACACCTCCCCTCCCTGACCACTCCAGCTGGTCCCCATCCTCCCATTGTGTACTTTCATTTGGTTGTCCATTTATTAGTGAAACTATTTGGTTTCTGTCTTTTTCTTTCTGACTTGTTTCTGTTAGTATGATTTCTTCTAGGTACATCCATGTTTTGATAAATTCATCAAATTTGTCATTTTTAATTGATGAGTAATTCTCCATTGTGTATATATACCACATCTTCATCCATTCATCTGTTTTGGGACACTTGGGTTGTTTCCATGTCCTTTCGATTATAAATAGTGTTGCAGTAAACATCTGAGCACAGGTGTCCCTTTGTACCTACATTGAAGTCTTCTTTGGGTAGATTCCCAGAAGAGCAATTGCTGGGTCAAATGGTAGGTCCATTTTCCTTAGGTTGAGGGTCCTCCATATTGCTTTCCATAGTGGCTAAACCAGTTTACATTCCCACCAGCAGTGTAAGAGTGTTCCTTTCTCTCTGCATCCATGCCAGCACTTGTTGTTGCCTGTTTTTTTGATGTGGGCCAATCTTACTGGTGTAAGATGGTATCTCATTGTGGCTTTGATTTGCATTTCCCTGATTGCCAGTGATGTTAAGCAATTTTTCATGTGCTTGTTGGTCATTTGTATTTCCTCTTTAGACAAGTGTCTTTTTAGTTCTCCCCATTTTTTGATTGGGTTTCTTGTTTTGTTTTTAGGTAAGTTCCTTATGGATCTGCGTTATTAAACCCTTGTCACTCATGTGGAGGGCAAAATTTTTTTCCCATTTGGTTGGGCTTCTTTTAGTTTTTTCTGTTGTTTCCTTCAGTTTTTTGCAATCTGCAGATGTTTCCAGAAAGGGATTTCTGAACTGTACTTCATGGAGGGTTTTGCCCAGGTTTTTCTCTATGTATTTTATGGTTTCAGGTCTGACATCTAAGTCTTTTATCCATTTTGAGTTGAATTTTTTACATAGTGTGAGGATGTTGTCTTGGTCCATTTTTTTTGCAGATCTTAGTCCAATTTTCCCAACATAATTTATTGAAGAGGCTATCTTTGTTCCAAAGTAAGTTTTTCCCTCCTTTGTCAAAGATTAGTTAACTATATATGTGTGGTTTTATTTCTGGGCTCTCAATTCTGTTCCATTGTTCTGATTGTCTGTTGTTGTACCAGTACCTTGCTGTTTTAATTATTATGACTTTGTAGTATAACTTGAAGTCTGGAATAGTTAGGCCTCCATTCTCTCTTTTTATGGCCAGGAGGCAAAGCACATTTCTTGACTTCATCTTATTCTTTCTCTACTATTGGATTGAAATTAGGGAGAAAATCAGATATATAGAATTGTGGCTTGTAAATTTTTCAAACTTTTTTTAAAAAATACTAATTACAAAAGAAATAGAACTTTTCTCTAGAAAATGAGAATGTACAAACTATATCTGCAAGATAAAAAATAATTGAGTAAAACTTCTATTTAGCATGCTTGATATATGGGGAAATACTCATTTGAAGTAATATAAGAATATATCTGCCTAGATATTGCATAAACTAGAAATAATAGTCACTACTTATGGACATTCTCAATACAGAGTATTAGATTCTATGGAGCATCTTTCTTTAATTCCTTGAGTCTCACAGAATGACAGACCTATAAAAATCCAGTAAGTAGATTACCAGACCCACACAAGAAGTTCCTTTTTGGTGGGCTTTTCAGAGGATGAAAAATTATCTTCACTGCAAATGTTTTGTTTTAAATACCTAGAAATGTCTGGGAAAGAAATATTCCTTGTCTACTGTATTAGTGCCACTCCAAAACCTCCCAAACTCGGCTTGTTCCTTAAATGGTGACACTTGCTCACAATAACAGAGTCAGTCTAGATTCCATCCTAGAAATGGACTTTAACGTGGAACTTCTCTCCCTTCTCATTGACTGTCTCTTGCTAGCTTGGCCTTCTACCCCCTAGGTGATGGCAGCCCCTCCTCATAGATGTCCCATCTCCTATTTCTACTTTTCTTTCTTCTGCTAGGGCCACAAAAGAGGACAATTTTATAGCAAAAAAATAGAATTGAACTTCTGGTAAACTTAAAGTATATACAAATTGGTATATAAAGTAGCATATACAAATTATTATAATGCTACATCCTATGAAACTTACACATGTCAGTAGGCAATGCTATCTAAATAAATGTATGTATATATATATGTACTAAAAAATCTTAGACCAGTTACTCTCCTTATAATCTTTCCATATTCTCCACAGATTTTTTTGTAAAATGCTGTCCGCTGTGCCAATTGTTGCCCATGAGTCACCTGCAACTTTGAACTGGGTTCAGTTGGTCTGTAGCAAATGCCAGGCAGCAGTTCCCAATACCTACTCATGAGACTGAAATGAATACCCAAGACTGATGACCCCCTCAAAACTAGAAGCCTAAGTGAAATGACCAAAAAGAAAATAAGTCCAAACAGAGTCATTTTGTGCAATATCACCAGGAATTTTTTCCTATCAATTCTGTAATGGAACATTGCATAAAACAAAGTTGTTGGAGGACCTGCTGTTCCAGGCATATGCAGTTAGCCCCCATCAGCCCTCCTATACCCCATGTCAGTGTTTTCTTCTCTGCTTGAATAATCCCTCTTCACCTCTCATCTGACACCCATCTCCAGAAAAGTCACATGAGTCTTCCTTTATTCTCCCAAGTAGAAGTATTTCCTTAATTTCACACAAATCCTGCAATCTCTTTTTTCACTGGTCTTACAATTCTCTGTTCACATGTATTTCTCTTCTGTGTCACAGGGAAATGCTTGTGCCCCCAAAAATAACCACTACAAGGTTAAAATTCAAATCTAGATATCTCACCTTAATTGTTTTCAATAATACAAATGCAATCAACATGAACACTACCTTCTCTCATCTCCCTCAAAAACTTTACTAGTAAATGGTAAAAACTATCTTGGGATTCTAGGTCTTGGTTTGGGACACCACCATCAGAGGGTCCAAAAAAATTAGTTATCAGCTAAGATCGTCTGGAAATGGTCCTACAAAGGGCTGATGGAACTTCCACTCTGCTTTGCAGAGGCCTGTTCGCCAACCAAGTTGAAGACAGTCTGCCTTTGACACCTAAGGAGTTTTATTGTAATGCAGGAATCCACTGACTAGTCTGTGAATGATCATAACTGCATTTATAGAAATGTAGTGCAGCCTTAATTTGCTCAGTTATCACAATTTAATTAGGTAAGGTTTTTGTTCAAGGTGGAAAGTTGAGTATCAGACATGTTAGATATTGTGCCCAGGTTCACATGGCTCTTAAGCAAATAGAATCAGGATTCAAACAATGCTAATACTGCAAATTTGGAATTCTTCCCACTGTACCACACAGTCAGGGAGACTCCAGTGATGTTTTGCTAGTCTAATCAGAAAAACTCTGCTTTGTACATGCCAGTTAGCAAACTTAGATTTTATGAACTAAGAATCCTAAGGTTTCTGTATCTCAACATTGCAATGATTTCTGAAACTGAGTTTTGTTGATGTATAGTAATAAAAGGATCTATATACAGCATTAGTGTACAGTTTTCTTGTCCTCTCCTGGATTTTCCAGATCATATTTTTGAATTTTCTTTTCTTTTAATTTTATTTTACTTTAGGCTCTAGATTATGAGCAACTACAACGCATGCAATTTGGTATTGCTGTCAGAAACAAAGCTGCATTTCACCAATCAGTAAGCTCTCAATACATACTTCACTCAACCCCAGTCACAATTCAAGTAATAAATGTAAAAGAAGGCATTACATTCCAGCCTGGTTCCAAGACATTTGTTGTCCAGAAAGGCATAAGTAGTAGCAAATTGATCAATTATGCCCTGGGAGCATATCAAGCCATTGATGAAGACACTGGCAAAGCTGCCACATCTGTCAGGTAAAATACTTTTTACATCATTTTAATATTCCTTGATATACTTTTAATCTATAAACTATCACAAAACAATACCTAAGGTATTATAGGCCAAGAATACAAAGAGATACAAAATCTATCAACCCCCAGCTAACTGAAGAGCCATATAACTAATCATTACAACTTACTGTGCTATGAACAAAGATAGAATGTCTTCTTAGCCTGTTTAGAGAGATAAGGACAACATTTTCATAGAAACCTTCATTGAAACTTAAAATAAAAAAGAGTTGAGGTTAAACAGATGCACATGGAACAATTATAGAGAACAGTACATACAAAAACATATGTACTTAAAATCTGTACCTCATGCAAAGTAATTGCTCTAGTAGAAATCCAGTTTACTACAAAGAATAGAGAATTGAAAGCCCAGACTGCTACAAATTTAAGGATTATGAAATAAGTATTATGAAATACTTCTTTCCATGCTATATTTTAATTTTCTTCTGCTTTCTATAAAATTATATTTTAACATCTTAAACTGAAATATATTAAATATTAAATAAGACATTTTTATTGAGTGGTAGCAGTACATGTTTTTTAAAACTATCATATTTTTCTGTTATAAAACAGATATATCATGGGACGTAACGATGGTGGTTTTCTATTTATTGATTCAAGAACTGCTCAAATCAAATTTATCAAAAATATTGACCGGGATTCTACTTTCATAATTAACAAGACAATTACAGCAGAGATTCTGGCCATAGATGGTAAGAAAATGTTACTGCAGTTGTCATGTCTTATGAATAGATGGTTATGGTTATTTAACATAACACCTTTGTCATTAGATACAGTGCATTACCCCAAGCTCTGAAGTCTAAGGCCACTGAAGGCAGTAGAAGACAATTAGAATTTCTCAGTGGAGTTTGAAGTAGCAGTAAAACTGTGTTCAGTCCCTATGTTTGCCACAGTTGGGGAAGGAAGATTTAGACTCATCAGGATTTTTGAGTTTGAGAAGATACATAAAGATCTGTACAGAAAACCAATCAGTGAAATAAAACTTAAATGCCAGATACTTTTGTGAGTTACTTATGGAGACCTCATGTGCTTGTATCATTGAAACACAAAATCTCCTTCTTATGGAATGGTTTAAAAATAATATTCATTGAATATGTGTGAATTCCTAAGTATAAAATTAATTTATAATGCAAGGTAACGAATATACAAGTAAAATAAAAGAATAAAGACCAAAAATCCAAATAACTGGGGAAAAAAACAAAAATCACAAAGGGAAAAACAATAGAAATAGGTCTTAGTCCTATCTGAGACTTTGTAATTTTAATATTTTTGAGTGTTAGTATTTTAAAATCTTTCTCCAGTAAGCTTTTATATCTCACATAATAAAAATAGATTAATGCTAGTTCCAAACACTTGGTTCAAACTTTGGAAGCAAAAATTTTTCACACACTGCTGATCTCATACAGTAGAATATATTTAAGAAAATTCTTGTTTTTATGTTGTTTTCATTTGTAATCAGTGAATTCATCTCTTACACCTTTTGTTCCCAAGCATTTTAAATTAATAGGCAATGCTACTAGTTAGAGACACCATCCTAGTTGATAAATTTAATTTTACTTTTTATAAGACATGGAAACTGGATGACTTGTTTTGACCTCTAATAATAATTCAGGAGAAGCTAAGATTTTTGGTTGTGCACAAAAGAAAATTTAAAAGTACTATTTTTGGTATAATCTGTCCTATATAACAACTGTTCTATATAATAATCACTTTAATTATTTTTTGTAGAAACCACTGGAAAAACATCTACAGGCACTGTATATGTTGAAGTACCTGGTTTCAGTGAAAATTGTCCAACAATTGTCTTTGCAAAAACAGCAATTTGTAGTTCATCACCCTCCGTAGTTGTGTCAGCTAAATCACAAGACAGAGATAAATATACTGGACCCTACACATTTTCATTAGAGGAGCAACCTTTAAAGTTACCAGTGGAGTGGAGGATCACAACTATCAATGGTAAGTCATAGTAAAGTTGTTTCCATAAATCTAAGCTACTGCTTCTTTACATTCCAAAATGATAAGTGAACCCTTTTAGAGCAGTTCCTTTTTTAGAGTAATTTTTTAAAATCCTAAGCAGTGAAAGATGCTGTCTTTGTCCTTTAAATTTCTTTTCTCTTCAAAAGAGAACAAGAAGGATATGGTAGACTAGTAGCACTATTGAATATTTACTGTATTTTATGTAGACTCCAATCTCTTTGTATTTTTAATATTTTTATTTCTACCTCCAGTGTACACATAATCACATGTGTGCATACATGCTCACACACATACATACACAAACACAAATTAGAGTCAGGCATCTATTTTATTGCAAAACTATTTACATTTATAAATATATAAGCTTTTTCTAAACAGACAAACCTAAGCAGACAGAACACTGACAGGTTGGCCTGCTTAAGGTTTAAACAAAGTATACTTTGTCTGAGACTAGTGGGAATCTTAAAGAGGCTGGTGAACTGAAAATCACAAAGTCATTGGCTGAGGGAAAGAATCCATTCTTCCATTTCTCTGAACATTTCAGAGAAATTTTATGCTGATTCAAGCACCTAAGTTTACATCTTTAAGAGCTGCTGGTAGACCCTACCTAGAAAGGCACAACATAGCCATCGAGAATAGAGAACAATAATTCTCATGAGTCACAGCCAACAGGACTTGACCACAGGGAACCCCTATAACCAGCATTAGACTCATGGAAGGAGGAAACTGACAGGAGCAGTTGAGGTAGCAACAGACAAAGCAGAAGCTAAACCTTGATAATTCATGTCCCAAAACATACAGGGAATGTATACAACCAGAGGGCCACGCAAGAGTCCAGGAACTGATCTAAGCCTACAGAGAGTTCTTGTGTCCCGGAGGAAGGGAAGTTGGTATTCAAATGATGTACATATCCCATCCTCTTTACAGGATGGGGCAAGGGACACAGGGGAGAAATCAAGGTAGCACTCCATCTTTATAAAGAAGAATGAGCACACACATATGAGACAGAGAGGAGGAGAAGGAAGAAATGCAGACAGTCACCCAACTGAAACCCTTATTACCTGCATAACTCCAACCACACTTCACTATCTGCCCCCTGTTTCTAATAGTGATGTTTTTGCAATCTTAACAAAAATAAGCAGTTTCAAGAGTCAAAGTTACCTCATCCATTCATTGACTTGTATGATTGTTTTTCCACAGCTACCTCGGCACTTCTAACCGCTCAGCAACAAATAGCTCTTGGAAAATACAAAATCCCTATCATAGTTACAGACAGTAAGAACCAAATCTGTACTGTACCAGAGGGCCTGATCCTGGAAGTCTGTAATTGTGAAGACAGGGATGTATGTGTAGATTCCTGGCCAAAGGATAATAATGACTTTGAGCCTATATATGGAGATAGGCCACGAGGGAGGCTGGGGTCTGAAGCCATTGGCCTGATATTTCTTGGACTTCTGCTATTGCTGTGTGAGTATGCCAAGGTTTCCTTTTGCTCTTCGCAGGGTGCCTGTATTTTTAGAGGCCTTCACACTGAACAGGAAGAGCCACCATTTTTAAAATGCTATGTTCTGAATTTGTACAGGACAGAATATACCTTTTTCAGTCTGTAGAGATACATGCCACATTTAAAAAAAACCCTCAATACAAATATAAAAACCAAATGTACATTGTCCATAGGATGGTAAACAGGATTTCTGAAATAATACTTTGACCACGTAAAACCATTGACCCTCTAGGATACATTCATTACCCTTCAAAGCTAATTTGTCAAGTCACAATAATCAATCCTTCCTACACATTTAATAAAGTCATAGAACTGAGAATGGCAATAAAGAAAGCCTGTATGAACATTAAATTCTGAGGAAAAATATTGTGACTAACCAGTTTTACTTTAAACACTTCACCTATTGTTTTTCATACTATATATTGGATTGATTTAATTTGCATAACTTATGTTACATATCCTAATAATACTAGTAAATCCTCATTACTGATCTTTATCTCTATTAACTCACTTAATCTTCACAATCATCTATGATGCCAATTTATTCAATTTTATGGATGAATTAATAGAGCAAGAAATTAATTTACCTATCTGGTGAGTAGTGGACCCAAAATTCAAACCTTAAAAATCTGTCTCCATAAGCTATGCTCTGAAAACCACTCACAAACTTGCCTCTAAGTAGAAAGCATTCAAACATTAGGATTCGGGTGATCATTGCAGGCCAGGGTGGGGTCATTGATGACCAAGGAAATGTGGAAAGCACTTGATAAAAAGGAATCTTTCTCTCTTTCTCTCTTGGTCCAGTTGTATGAGAATATTAATATTTACTGCAAAGGTATGACTGGCAGGCACAGAAAGAATGAAAATTACCCTGGGAGAAAGATTGCTCCAAGCTAGGGATTCAAAAGTTACAATTATGAGTACATTCAAAGCCATACATTAATCATCACTCTGGTTGCTGAGGGGATTTCTGTTTAATTAGTATTTACTAACATTGATAAGAGACAGACTACTAACACATTATCATGCCCACTGAAAAGCTTGACCATCCAGCTGTGTGTTCACCCAACACAATATATGGATCCTCAACATGTACAAAGAAACGCAATCATAAAAATATATATATATATAGAAAAGGATTGAGGAACTAAACCACCATTATCTATCATCAAACTATCTTAATGCAGCAATATTCATATCACAAAAAAAATTTAATCTGTCTTTTTCAGTTTCATAGCCATATGGAATTTTTGTTTACAGATAATTTGCTTTCAATTAGGAATTTTCTATAAATCTTGAACATATTGTATTTTCTTTGTTACATTATGAGAACTCTCATGTCAAATCACTCCCAAGTGATTCAAATGTTCTGATATTTTGCATGTGTGTCTGTGTGTTTTCACTACTAGTGGTTCCCCTTCTGCTGCTAACTTGTGACTGTGGGAAACTCGGGGGAGTGCCAGGATTTGTTCCAGTTCCTGATGGTTCAGAAGGAACAATTCACCCATGGGGGATTGAAGGAGCCCAGCCTGAAGACAAGGTGAGGATCTAGTTTGTAAGACATTTATTTGAACTGTACAAAGAGATGTCCAGCTTGTATTGAGATGAGAAAGTGAGTAATGATGCTTAAAAATGAGAGACTCTTTGACCCCCAATTTGAAAGATAGTGCCAGTAAGAAACTTAGGGCTTTATCTCTTTAAATATCAAATCATAAAAGTGGTTACTATTCCAAGAATTCAAGCAAGTTATTATTTCACCATTTGCAAAGAATCACATTTTACCAATATTACCAGGAAATCTGATTCACTTTTTAATGTATTTATTTTTTGAACACCTCACAGGAAGTCACAAATATTTGTGTGCCACCTGTAACAGCCAGTGGAAATGATTTCATGGAAACTTGTGGTAAGTGAACAGTGTATTTTTCTGCAAGTAATAGGTTAAATAAGAATATGAAGATAGTAAAGGGGTGTCTAAATCCATAAATGCATTTGTCCACAGACCCTACATTTTTAATATTTGAGGAACTGTTGTTATATCTTCCCAACTTTAATTAAAAATGAAGTATAGGTCTCCACCAAATACTGTCCTTTTCATAAATAAAGATTTCACACATACAGAAAACTTTGAGGGAACATATAATAAAACTGTGTATTCACCACCCCGTTTTGACTATACTTATGTCAGAGGTGCAGATAAAGCCTTGTACTCATTCTTGTACATCTTGCCCTTCTTCCTCAGAAGTAACAGTATCTTGGTTTGAGTTCAGTTGCCAATTTTTATATTCAATCATTTAAAAAAAATCACTTACATTGTCATAAAGGTGAAATAGTTTTTTTAAAAAATGACTTGTATACATATTATCTCAATGCCACAATGAAGGCCAAATCTCGAAAAACAATAAACTTTATAACTAGTATTATCTTCTTTTCTTTTCTTTTTCTTTTTTTTTTTTATACTAAGTCTTGATATGTTGCCCAGGATAGTCTCGAACTCAAGCGATTCCTAGCCTTAGTCTCCCAAGCGTAGGATTAAAGGCAGGTGCCACTGTGCCTGGCTATTTTCTCATTTTTTATTATATTTGTGGCAATATTATTTTTTATACTTAGCAATAAATTGTTTCTAGGTCTATAGCCTGCAAAGTTTGAATGCGATATATACCAAAAAATCCATGCCTTTATCAACTCTCTCAATCTTTCTTTTTCTCTCATTATCATAACATAACTAAAACTATATTCAGAATTTTCTTAAAAAAAAAGCTCTGTTGAAGTGTAATTTTAAAGGTAACAAATAGAATAAAATCAGAACACATTAAATTCTCATTAGGTTATAAGACACCAAATTAACACCTAGTGATTTGCATAATTGCATTAATTATGATTTCTTTTTTCATGAAAACTTTGCAATAGAAGCTTCCCATGGTGGTGTGCTCAATAATCTACTCTTATGTTTCTGGTTGTTGACACCAAAAATCCCCTTCCTTTGTATATTTTTTAATTAATGTTTTCAGAGCTATTTCATCTGCTAATACCACCCTTTTGTTACTCTAACATAACAGACAGATATTATGCTTATTGTCATTTATAATATGATTGTATTCCCTCCCATTTATTTGCATGACTATTGTTCCTAGATATCAAAGACTAGTAAAGAAAAAGAAAAAACTAAAGATAATCACAGTATGAGATATTACAGAAATTTCTCTCCTGCTTTTAGATGCTTGTACAAACACATATGCCGGAGGGACAGTGATTGAGGGATCTTCGGGTACAGAGACATGCCAAAAGCTTGTGGGGGCTGGAGGATTTGTAGGCCCCATTTGTTCTGCAGGACAGTCTGAAACAATAAGAACAAGGTTCTCCACTGGGGGAAGCCACAGGGACTGCACTGATGGAGCAATAAGCATGAATTTCCTGCATTCCTACTTTTCACAGGTAATTTGCTGGAAAGCTTTGTGGCTCTGTTATCTTACATGCATTTGACATGTCTTTTGATTTCTTTATGTCTCGTTAAAATGTAAGAAAAAGTAAGGGTTGTTGGCCTAAAGAATACAGATTACCTAAGATGACTGTTCAAAAAGCTGAGAGCTTCTAAGTGAGAAATTAGAACGAGTAATGCCTCATCTCTCCAACTGGAACAACAGAAAAGCACAAAATCATTTGTATTTGGGGACCAGCAGTACCCTCCTTGTATTTGAGGACCAGCAGGACCCTCCTTGGGAAAATAAACCAGCTTATTTTGTATTTCCTACTCTATCGAGGATACTGGGATGTATGTACATATAATTTTCTGAGAGTGGCATCATATTCTTAAAGGCATCTCTCATGGCATCATATTCTTAAAGGCATCTGTACCGAAAATTGGGGGAGGGAATAAATTAAGGACCCAAAATAACTGTAGATAAAGAGCATGACTGACGATCAGCTGACATGTCAGGAATCACAGAATTAAAAAGGGACAAGGATGCGTGAACAGAGAGGATTTTGAGAGATGAGTTACTTGCCTTCTGGTTGATGGCCAAGAGTGAGAGGTGCTATTAGAAGGGACCTCACACACAGTCTTGGTATCACTTTCGCCAGGTGCCAGTACTTAGTGTTTAAGCAAATGAAAACTGGCATTGTGTTTGTGCTTGAGGAGGACTTGTTTGGAATGAGTATTCTTGATACTTCAAGGTGTGGTGTGGGCCATAGGTTCCCACAAATGTTGCAGCATTTAATGTAGGGCTCACTTTGGGTGAGAGCTGCTGTAGATGATGCCCAGGGGTGTTTGCTAATTCTCTCCCCCAGCAAGATACAATCATACCAGAGACCCTTGCATTTGGCCCTGTAAATAGCCCCCCTCCCCTACTCCCCTTCCCCCCTTACCTCCCACTTTGTATACTTTGCATTATAGATAGACCTAGATCCATGAAAGTGCCTGCAAAATCAAAAATGAAAATATAAAGCTAGGCCAAGTTCAAATTTGAGAGACTATTATCCAAATTATTCTCCAACATCAGATAATTTCTATGATGGAATTGTTAATATAAAAAATATGTCTTTACTCCTCTAGATAACCTAATTTATGCATTCATAATTAAACCTTAACTTCTTTACTCAATATTAAATTCTTCAATGACTCTCCATTAAAATTTTCCACTATCTCCACTTCTAGAAAGCACAGGCCTACGCAGAGGATGATGATGGCCAAGAAGCAAACGACTGCTTGTTGATCTATGATAATGAAGGTGAAGGTCCAGATGAAGTCCCTAAGGACATTCGTGATCTTTCCAAGGACTGCCTAGGGTGCTGCACCCTTATTACTGATGACCTGGACGACAGCTTCTTAGATTCGCTTGGCTTCAAATTTAAAAAGCTTGCAGAGATAAGCCTTGGAGTTGATGACCTAGACAAACACTATCAGTCACTCACCAAAGGCAGTGGTCTGGGGAAGGAGTTGTGTGGTAATCTCCCAGGAATCCAGCAGACAGGTTCTGATAGGTGCCAGCTTTTGCCAGGCTGTCCAGCAGCTCCCCTTTTGGGTTCTCCTTGCCCTGTCGTCCAACCAGCCATTTGCATCCCTGACCCCTGCCCTGTCGTCCAACCAGCCATTTGCATCCCTGACCCCTGCCCTGTCGTCCAACCAGCCATTTGCATCCCTGACCCCTGCCCTGTCCTCCAACCAGCCATTTGCATCCCTGACCCTCTGCAGGGTGGTAACTATTTGGTAACCAATGCTTGCTCAACTTCCAAGTCGCTCGTTTTTCCTTCCACCACAGTCTGTGATCCACTTCTCACAAAAAATGTAACAGTGAGAGAAAGAGTGATTTGTCCCATTTCCAATAATCTTGGCAACCTCTGTGCTTCAACGGAGCTATGAGGGTCACATAATATATGACCTGTTTAGAAGATCTCGTTCCCGTCTGATATGACCAGAATGAACTGGAATAGCATAGAGATTAATCAAAGCATAATGTAATATAGCAAGGCTTCTTGATCTATTTGGCACATATCTGCTATTCTTATAAACTGATCATGATTACAGTTTAGATTTCTATCCCATGTCCCCAAACAGGATAGATATCTTGTCACTCCAAATTTATCAATACAATTCAAGTCGTAATCAATCTCGATGTTTTCCAGAAAATTTTGAGGTCATATTCAGAGAGAAATTTTCCTAAAAATTTCTAAACTTCTATTTTTGTAATGCCAGAGAAAAGTGGTTACCTCTTTAAAATACAATGTGCTTTAGTGCATTAAGCATGTGGAGTCAAGAACCCCAATTCCTGTCTCTATCACCTTCCTTGAATAATTATATAGGAGTCATAAGGCACTTATTAAAGTAATTTGAGCTGCTGAAAAGAAAAGGATGTTGCAGTTGTCAGTTTTCCATCTTCTTGGTGCTGGGAGAACCTAAGGGAACTTTTGTTCAACTTTTGTTAGCTTCTGCATGAAACTTGTTACATATGTATTCCTCATATTCTCACTTTAAGGCAATTTTGTAATAGGAAACATTTAGGAAAGTTTAGTTTGATGTAAATATTTTGTACTTTTAACAATACCTTATAAGAGGATCGAACCAAAGAAAATATTTTACATTGAGGGCCTTCCTCTACTCTTCTTATTATAAATCCTGTGCTAAAAATCTTTGAAAATTGTTGTTGTTTTTTTTTAATGTCAGTGGGTAGATGTAATTTATATACGGCATATAGTGGTTTTTATTGTGATAATAATGTCTATAGACTTCGGGGAATGCAAAATATGACTTTTCTTTTAAGCAAAGGGGTATCCAACCAGAATAACACATGATGAAATTTGTGACTATGGACTTTATGTAGCATTTCAGGTTAAAGTGGGATATGGAAAGAGATCCTCAGTAATCTCTATTTTTTTTTGAGCTTTACTCCTTTTTAGTTAAATAGCCACAACTATTTAAGTCTTGACTATCACAATGTTAATTGAGTCAAAGTTTAGAATCTGTTGCTCATCCCTGTTACCATGCTGGCAATATAGCTCTTCTAGTCATGCCCAATCTTCGTGGATTTTCAGCCTTTTGCCCATAAAAAGCATTCTACTCACTTACTGATGTTACTGCCTTATCTGAGTCTTTACATGTCATGTCCAGACCCTTTATCACTAATTGTATATAAAATTATTTTTTTGGTTTTTTCCATATTCAAAACTGGTATTTTTTTTTTCATATTCAAAACTGGTATTTTCTTTTTTCTAAATGGAAAAGCATAATATAATTGCAAAATAAAGTATGCAATTAGAGGGTGCAGTCCTTAGGCTACTAAGGGGAGACACTTTATCCCTGCATATAGTGTTCTTTTCTCTTCCCTGTTTGCTATGAGAAAAGTATTTCCAGAATAGCCTGAGCATCCCAGGGAGCCTATTCACCCACAGCCAGGCTGCTGGGCTTAACAAGGCCTGCAAGTGGTGGGCACAGGGAGAACTGGACTGCCCAGTCCTGAGGGTGTCAGCTTGCTAAGGGCCCTGGGTTGCCTCAAGAAAATCTTGCTCTGACATATAGACCACACAAAATTGACACAAAATTGTGTCTCATTTATAGTTAAAGGTTATGTTAATAAACCTAATTCCACATTTAAAAATGTATTCAGAATCTTCAAAGTATTTGAATTCTGCCTCTAAAACATTCAACTTACCATAAAATGGGAATTTTGTTTTATAATAAAACTTCAGAGAAAACTATGCCATAGTGGTAAAGGCTATGTAAGAGGATAAATGAAAGTAAATGTACTTTAAAATAGAAACACATCACTCTTCTCTAGGAGGACCTAAAATTGATCTGCCATATAAAATTAAGTTCAAAGCAAAAATGTATCTGTATTTTTCACCAAAAAATAAAACTGTATTAAGCAAATTTTTTTTAATTTTTTTGCTTGATGTATTATAAATTTTGAAACTATATGTTAAAACCTTAACTGTATAACATTGTTATAATAAAACTGTTCCACAACAAACTTAAGAGTTAATACTATTTATAAACTATTTATAAATGCTGAACTACTCTGCAATTAATCATTATTTTTAAAATGAAGAAAGTGACTTATCTACCTATTTTTATCACTTTTTACTTTTCTTCTAGTTGAGAACTTTTTCTGCATCCTCCCCGGTGAGAAAGAAGTACCTGGGGACTCAGGATCTCTTCTTCAGATAGAGACAGGACTGGCTGAGATGCTAGATGAAGTCAAGGGCAGACTTGGATAACTAGGTGTTTTATCTAATTTATTTGCTAACTTGGAATCATCTCTCAGGCAAAATTTTTGACATGATGACTCAGAGAAAAGCAGAGTAAGTTAAGGGTCAAAAGTAAACTAAGGTAAGGTTTCCAGTCTAAGATGGTATGTAAGAAGGCGCAATGCACTGGGGATGGCCATCAGCACCAGGAGTGGAATTGTCTCTGAATAAATGATGACTTTCTAGAAATAGTTGCTTTAAGGTCTTCTTTTAAAGGGGGGTAATCACAATCTAAGTCCCTCAGAATTTCAACTCTGATTGAATTTTCTCATTCTTAAATGCAGGAAATTTGACTTGGACCAGGGTTATGAAGAACAAAAACTGGAGAAGCATGGACTCAGAGTGAAAATATGTGCATGGCTCAACTTGGAACTCCCAAATCAGTTCAAGGAAAATGAAAGCCAGGTAGGTAAACTCCAAAATATCATCAATTTTCCCTATTCGCAAAATGTTCAAGGAATAAATACAGCAAAAATAGTTTAATGTAGTGGTATCTAATTAAGAGTATAAAAGAAAGAAAAGTTAAAATTACTTTGATAACATGCTATTTAGAGGAGGTTATATGACAAGTGTCTAGATAGAAAAATGATCATTTTAAATGTCCTTCCTGCTCAGTCCTTCCATGATTTGTGGGAAACAACACATATATTTAACAGCTGTACCTATGTTGCTTCTGAAAGTCACCTCCATTTCTACTTTTATTTTAATGAAGTAATTGAGACCATTTTGTTTTTAATTGAATGCCTTGGAACAACTCTGATTTCTTTGTGCTAAATTACTCATCATTAATTTAATGAACAGCAAATTTTGTGTGAAAACACAAAACTTTAAACTATGACAACAAAGTAAAATTGTGATATCAAAAAATATGTATGTCCTCATCTCAGAATGCAGGGCAAGTATTTATATTCTGTCATAAATGAGGATTGCAAAGAAATTTCTTAATTATAAAGCAGCACTGTATCAGGTAATCCTGTGTTTACCTAAGTGGCATAATAACATGGTTTCCACTCCTGCAAAGAGGCATTGTTACTAAGCCATAAATGAGTATTTAACCTCAAAAACATGAGATTTATTTCAGTCATGTCTTGCCATGTCCAGCTGACTAGTATTGGTAATAAAACTGATATCACTCTAAAGAGTAAAATACATAGTACATACCCACAACTCACAACATAAAACACAAACTTGCACACTCACATACACACACATTTGCCTCAGATAACAAAACCTTGGCATTGTTGAAGTAAATCTTTCCATCATCAGATGTTAATATATTTAGCATATGCATAGGATTCCTGGATTCATTTCCAACATGAGTATGTGTGAAACTTCTACACACCAACAAACAATTCTGAGAGTGATCAGATGTTTGAGAATTCACCTCAACTCTGATAACATCTACCTGGAGAAAGCATCAGATACCATATATACAGGATTCAGTCTTGTAAGACTACCCTCTTTAGATATATCTCTTTGATGTAAACCCATACTGTTTCCTGTGCTTCTGACCAAATGGCTGACAACCACATTCCCACAATTCCCTCCTTAGGTTAAATTAATTGACTAAAATGACTCAGTGAACTCAAGAACCTACTGATTCATTTGAGAACACTGGCATAATACAAAGGATATTGTTTAGGAACATTCAGTTGAAAGAGATGTATCAAGCCAGGTATAGGGGATGGGCTCAGAGCTTCCATGTATTCTTTAGGCATGCCATTCTCCCCAGATCATCACATGTTCACCAATCAAGTTCTCTGAACCCCCTCCTCTTGGGTTTTTATGGAAGCTTCATTCTACAGGCATGGTTGACAAATCACTCACTACTGGCACTGGAACTCAATATCCAGCCTCTAAACCCTACCCCTCTAGTCACACAACAAGTCCTCATTCTTGGGTATTTTCCAAAAATTATTTCATTTACAAAGAAAAAGATAGTTCTGTGATAATTCTGTGGTCTTCAATATTTAGGAAGTGCAAGGTTTTCAGGTGCTTTGAAACAGGAAATGTGAATGAAGACCAAATAACTCAGCTACCTGAATAGCCAAATATGCATTTCTTATAAGTCACAACTTCAAATATAAAATTTCTTTGTGCAAAGAATCTGCTCTCTAGATTCATTACTTTTTTAAAAATTGTCTGCCTAGTTTTCTTTAGGTAAGACACAATGAAGACACTATATTTGACCAAAACTTTATCTTTTTTTTAACTAAAGCTCACATCTATGACTTCTGACTACCAAAAATTGTGTAGTAGAAAACAGGAAAATATTGAACAAAGGATCTAAACTTATGGTTATACAAATAAACAAGTTATAGAGATCTGCTGAACAGAAGAAGAGTCAATACTTAACAATACCGAATTGTAAGGTTTAAAATATGCTAAGAGCATAGATCTTATTTAAAGTGTTTTATCACAACAAAAGACAATAATAAGGCAGAAACCTGAAGGTTATGAATAGATTTGTGGCATAGATTGAAGTAATGGTTTCAAGGATATCTACTATATCCAAATTCATAAGTCATGTGAGTTAATTATGTACACCTTTTTGTATGTCAAGGAATTATTTTTGTGCAATAAACCCTTATCTAGTAAATTCTAACAATATTTACTTTTCTTCATCTTCACTCTTCTCAATTGTTAAAAATTGCCATGGGTTTTTTCTCAGGAGATATTTTATGAGTGCTAACAGTTGATATTTAAGTTGATTTTCTAGCATGTCTTTCTTCCTAGATACACTTTCTTGGATACTTGTACTGTCCTCTTTATTGGTGTTTGAATATTCTCCCAAAGAGGCAAACCAATAGCAAAGTCATATGCTCTCAAGGTAAGTCAGAAAAGGCAACAAAGGCTCTCTCATAAACCAATGCATGTGATTGCTATCTTTGCCAATTCTGGCTAAAAAAGGGAGGTCTCCATTGAAAGAACAAGTCTGGGGATGTTGAATGTTATGATAGGAAACAATGAGTTGTCAGGCAAAGAAAAACCTGGTAACATTTGTAGAAATTCAAAACCCTACTGGCGGACCTAAAAGAAAAATTTTAAATTGTCTTCCATCTATTAACCAATCACAATTAACTATATTTTACTACTTTAATATTTATCAAAAGATAGACTTGAAAATTTTTTGTTCTGTTTTGTTTCTTAAGTTGCGTATATTAAGCTAATAGTTAAGATTTCAGACTTTGGAGAAAAACTACTTGAGTTTAAATCCTGCTTCACCACTTACAGGCTATGTGTTTTCAGACAAGTTACTTAACCTCTCTGCACCTCTCTAGACATTTGTTAAGGAGAGAGCATGCCCTACCTTATAGATTTTTGTAAAGAAGTTACAAGAATGCATTTGGGGAATAGTAAGTGCTCATGTAGTTGTGCTCGTTTATTATTATTAAAACCTTCAAAATGAACTCAATTCAGAATGCAACATACAGTCTACTAAAACCATAGAATCTCAATCTATATATCTGATTCAAATTCTTGTTTCACAGATATTTAAATAGGCTGAAAAGTAAGTTGTAGATTTAAGAATTAACTGGGCTAATTTTCTGTGTGCTACTCTAAAGTGTGCTGGCAATATTTCTTTTTCATCAATCTCTTTGGTCATCCCAACAATCGAAATTCCTATGAACACAAGAAAATAGAGGTTAGTCAATTCATATCAAATTATCATCTTATATGGCCAAACTGATGACAATCACCAAATGATTGTAACTTTTCAGTTAAACTTCCTGGGGAAAGTGCATGTAAGTTTCATCATGGAAATTATGAATTCTTTGTTGAAACAGTTAGTGTGCAAGGATAGTGTTAACTGTTTCTGTCCCATTGCATTCTGCTGGAAGCAGAGTAATGGGCAGAGTTGGAAGCTTCTTCCCTGAGAGTTCTTCTTATGTCATACCTGTCAAACAGAAGGCACAGTCAGGTGACTTTGGAAAAAATTAGAATTCTTTCTAATTTTTCACATGTGTTTGAAAATTAGAATGAAAAGAATGGTGTTATTGATCCAGCCTCCAGCAGGATAGCAGTTATAGGACTGAAAAAATTACTATATACTTGTATTAGTTTCCATGTGACATATGAAGCCAAGTGGCTCCCCAAACAAAGAGGTTTTTTTGAAAAAAGTAGTTGACCCAACATGAAATGAAAGGAAGCAAAAATTTAATTTTTTTTGCATTGTTTTACCTTCTTTCTAGCACATTAACTCACATAAAACCATAAATCACAAAAAGTAATTTGTTACTTGAAATATGTATCTTTAATATTTAGAGCATCCATTGACTTTAAAAACAAAGGGAAATTTCATTATCATTGGGACATAGGTCAGTAGATGAAGTGCTTTATGTACATTCAGGTGGTGCTAAAATTTGGTCTCTGTGGAAATCCTCCATCTATATGAGGCATGCCTGGGACTCAGGTTTCACATTCTGACCAGCTAACCTATATAGTATATATAGTATCTAGTAAATAAATGTAAACACAATGTTCTATAGAAGTTCCATCAGCTTGTTATTCCTCAAAACCTAGAAGATAAATCTTCCTGTAAATTTGTTTGTTTCAGATGATTTTTTGATAATTCTGAAATGAAAGTCTTTATACTTTCTAGTATGAAGTATATTTTCCTTTAGGACAATAACCCATGCTCCAACAACTTGATTCCAATTATTGAAATTCCAAGATATAGAATGATTATTCCGCAGAGCCAAACAATGGAAACTCACAATGGTACTTTTTTTGAATTATAAAGCAGTTCTTCACATGAGCTTTTATGTGGATTTTATTTTGATCAACTCTAAGTCTTCCATGTAATCCTAATTTACTTAAAATGTTGATCTGTCATCAAGTTTACAGAATACTTCATATAAATGTTCTAATCCTAACTGTAAGAAAGAAGCACAATGATATACTTTCTTCCTCTTTCATATCCATGGAAGAATTAGTCCTAAGAAGTCTTTGTTGACTGATTCCTTTTGTGGTTGTTGATTCTGCATGAAATGGGTGTGACTCTTTCCAGGTATGATCTCATTCAGATATTGTTCCAGTAGAAGTTAAGCCAGGTCCACTTGGAAAAAAAAATTAGTTACAGATATTAGCTAGTAAAATAAGAGGTCAGTCTTGAGGGTAGATAGTAATATTCATGATGAACATTGTGATTTAAAATACCTTCAGTCATAAATGACCTCAGACAAGTTGGTATGGGTTATAGTGATCATTAAAACTAAAATATCAGTAGCAATTTTCCTATTGTCTCTTTTACAGCAAATTTTATCTAGCCAATTTGCTTCATGTTTGAACATATTTTTGTCTAAACTTCCTCCACATCAATTGAAAACAAAAAGGGGTTCTTGGACTTGTTCCATTGCAAAAACAAATAGCAAAAGCTCACACAAAACAAGTTCAAAAAGTTCTCTGAAATGCTCATGCACTACAGAGATTTTACTTCTGATGCTACCTGAAAGATGGTCACAGCTCTCCGGGTCCTGGCTGCATAATGCTTATTATTTAAGAGATTTTCAATTACTTCTGTTACAAAAATAAAGTTGCTACATAGGAATAATTTATCATTGACAATATTCCATTCAAGAATAACATTAACTTTAGGTCAGCACAGTATAGCATGTAAATGTGTCCTCCAAAATAATGGCTCTCTGTATCTTTTCTGCATGACACATGTGACAGATGACATTCATGAGATCACACCTTCTCCTGGACAAGTTCACCCTGAGGCTCCATTTACCACTCCAGCTGGAATTCCACCCTCCTCCTCCATCAGAAGGAGATGTGACATGCACGTAAGTAGATCATTATTGAATGAACTTATTTGTGTTTTAGTCATTTTAATAAATACATCATCCAGAACTTTATAATTATAAATTACTATATGAACTGGCATAGCACTGAAATAAAAAAAACCAACAAGCTAATTTCAAAAGTAAATTTAAATGATTGACTCGAAAACTTTGAATCCATGTTTTCTCTTTAAAGTTGAAATTGTTATTTATTTTATAGATTCTGCTTCTTCTGTTCAAGAATGTATGCTCATCACTCCAGGTCATTTTAAAAAGTTTCAAAATTAATGTCCTACTTGCAGGTTTATTCTCCAATGCTATAGCTTCATTTCTAGTTCATTATTTCATTGCACATAATATCATTGATCTACCTGCAAGCAAGTAAAATAACTGTAAGGAAGCAGTATTCCTTTCTATCTTCTGAGGGTTTTTCTGTGCATCTCCAGGATCTTCAGTTACTCTGGGTCAGCGTGCTGCTCTCTGTCTGGCGCTCTCAGTAAAAACTGTGTGTCTGCCTGGAAGCCTGCAAGTCCTGACAGGCAGATGATGAATTCCAGTCCAGGGCTGCTGTTAGCAACCAAACACTCCCCTCTGCTCTTCCCCAGTCACTACTGTTTCCCTTATCTTCCCAGGAAGTTCATAAACAAATCCTAGGTGAAACCAAAGCCAGAAATTTATTCCAAAGTTTTTTTCAGATAAAAGCAGTTGGGTAGGTAAAAATCAACAATCCCAAGTGTCACACTCAAGATGAATGCTTACCTTTCAATCCAGAAGTATAAGGGACTTTCCATATTGTTTATGATTTCTTACTTTGGTCCCCATAAGGGAGGGCTCTTTAAAGAGAGAAGAACACAAAAATGTTCTCCAGTGGCCTCTGAACTCATCCAACTTTATTCTGTTCAAGCAGCTGTGGCAAGTCCCAGAGTTGAGGTACTGGGATTTTGTTTACAGTGAGCCAGGCCTCCCAGGATATCCCCACCTCAGTTTAGTACCACTGACTCACATCCTTGTAGGAATGTAATAGTATTTCTCTTTCCCCCTTTACCCTTCCTTTACACACACACACACACACACACACACTAATGGAACCTCCTAACATACACATACCTCCAAAGTAACTTTGAAAATGTATTCATTTTTTCACCCATTCACACATTCAACTAAAATTTATAGAAAACCTACATACATCAGGCATTGTTTTAGGTGTTGGATACATAGCAGTTCACAGCAGAAAAAATCCCAGTCTTCATAAAGTTTGCATTCTAGTGAATTATGACAGATAATAAATAAGAAAATGCAGCCTTTTAGATGTGATATGCTAAGAAGAAATATGAAGCAGGGAGGCAGCATGAAGATGAGATTACAATTTTTAGTGATGATCTGAAAAGGTATCACCAATGTGATAATATTGTGGGAAATTACTGGAAGAGCAAACTTTGTACCTGCCTGGAACAGACATTTCTAGAGAAAAGGAATAGAGAACGCAAATGCTCTGTGGTGGAGTACGCTTGGTGTACTTGTGATATTATGCTATTGCATTGTATGATGCTGGTCTCCCAGTGATATAACAGCAAAGGGAGCCTTCAGTTCAAGATTTCAGTCAGAAGAGGGAAAGGTGTTCTGATGGATAGCAAGGCTTTGTTGATGTTTCCTAGACAACTGTCACTTTGTGCATGCCTCCATCTAGCATTACTACATAGTCTAATCATGTTTTTAAAATAGTATGGGTGACCTGCTCTGAAAAAAAATTCTCAAGATATCTTCAGTTTTCTACTTAGACACAAGAATAGACTATTTCACTTACTCTACTGAGTCAAACCTATTTTATAAGTGTAGTATCTACAACTGTTTCTCAGTCTCCAAACAGTGTTAACTGTTTCCTTAAAACGCTTTAGTTCAGGGAGTTTGCCATAAAGCAATCAGTCCTTATATGTTGACTCACCAAAAGGAGCCGCTCAGTTAGCTACCATGAGTCACTGCAAGGGGCTGTTTACTCTCTAGGGTTTTGGTGTCTGCAGCTGTGCTCTTGAGATTATTGTTAGCTTCTTTGTGATACCCCATAGGGCTCGCTGTCTACTAGGCTTTAATACTTTGTAAGTCATAGCTCCAAAACAACAAAACCGTTACCACCCTGTTATTAAAGACTATCCCCCACCCTCAAGTAAGCCAATTCTCCTGTCTTGCTGCTTAAGCTAGAAACAACTCTTGGTCCAGTTAACTGGAAGGTCCAGGAGAATCTCAACATCCTGACTCTTGGTATCTATGGTGTCATTCATGTTGTGGCTTCTGTGGAAAAGAAGCACAGTTCCTTTTCCAGGATTAAAGAGAAAAAAGTCCTCTCCCATTTCTCCAATTTTATGTATGGTCTGTTCTAACAGGGTCTTGAGTTCTTCCAGCTTCACCTTGTCCATTCCCCTCCTGCCACACACAAATGCATGTGTATCTTTACAGCTCTTTACTATCAATCAAGTCCTCCTTAATGCTAACTCATGTCCACCATCTGCTGTCCTTCCCCTGGGCTGCAGCACAGTTTGAAAAAACATGCATACACAAACCAACACACAGACACGCACACATGCAGGCACACACACATGTACACACACATTCTTCAGATCAACATTTTCTAATCAGACCCACCATTAGCCCAGTCACAGTGGACAGTCCAGTCACCTCCCAGTATGATACCACATTTTATTTATAGTTAGTTCCTTCTAGTATGTGAGCTTGGTTCAAAAAATCTTTATTGGTGATTTATTATGTAGTGACTCTGAGAGGCTGGGCCCGTTAGTTGTCAGGGAACTAACAATCATAAGAGGGATGGGTGGGGTAGCAGATATGAGTGAAACAACCATAAACCTCAAGGTGGTTGCTGCGCTACAGGTTGTGTGACTCATTTTGAATAGAGCCACAGAGAAGAGGGGAAAGGTTAGCAAGTGGACATGGAGGGAATAGAAAAAGGAGATCTGAGGATGGCTCTCAGGTTTCTGGCTTCAGTGGCTGGCTTGACAAAATATGTAAGCTAAGTCATATGAGGAAGTAACAGGCTTGAGCGGAAGAGATGTAGATGGAAGAGAACCTCTTTGTCAGTATGCTGAGTTTGATACCCCTACAAAATTATTACAGCAGTTTGAGTTTCCCATGAAATACTCAGATGGTAATCTCCTGTGTTTCTTAGGGGAGAAAAGCTGTGATCAGTTTGATAAGAATGGCTACAAAATCATGCTTTTTAGGAAGGAAAGAATTCAGAAAACATGCATTTTTCAGGTAGGCAGAGATTAGGAAATGTATTTAGAAATAATAGCCAGGAAAATAAAAACTGAAATAACTATTACTACCTCCTAAATCTATCCGAATTACATTTTTCTCATCACAAGCTAGTTGCTAGACTTGTCAAATTAGTTATTGCTCTAGTAACTCAAATTCAGTATTTTTCATCAAGCAAAAAGCCTTTCCTTCTGACTCCCATTTGTGTCAATCTGATGAAAAGAATGGTTTCTTCACAGGTAAATCTGAAGCTCTGTCTCTTCTATAACAGTGTCTGTGCTTTGAACTACAATGTTCTAGTGGATTCAATTTCTCCTGAACCCAACTCCTCATTGTCTGAGAATCAGCTCATCACACCACCCTTCAACCCAAAGAAGCCTTCTCTAGTCTTCAGTCCAAAGTGTGAATTAGGGACTGTCTTTACTGTTATCATCATATTCAGCACATAGTTATACACTACATTTACAGCAGTTTAGAAGTACGTATAGTTCATATATAAGTACCTGGTTTGTTTCTTTGGATGAAGGAATGCTAATTTATCTTTGCATTCCAAATAGGATGCAAATTAAATGTTTGTTGAACACAAATTGTATGTTAACTTAATGAAGAAATGATGGGAAGCTAAAAAGCATATTCCTCTTTTTATTGTCCTCCATCATACAGAAGAATTTCATGGTTTGTCCCATATCCTACATCTACCTCATGTTCTGTGATCAAGTCTCCTGTCCAGGGTAACTGAGTTCTAACAATCACATATTCCACTGATTTGCTTTTAAGGTGACTCAGAGGACTGAAAGAAGATTGTACTCTCATCTCTTCAACAGTAAATGCTAATACATATACTCTTTGGAATTTTCACTGAAAATGATAAGCCATCCATCAGGCCATAAGCCAAGAGCAGTATAAAGTGATCTTTAATACAAGAAACTATTGGAAATTAAGAGATTGTGGTAACAGAAAAGAGACACATTACTTTTTATTGATATTTATAAAACTTTTTAATAGAATATTTGTTTTAGTTCATCATAAAAGATGATTCTGATATGCTAATCACTTGACACCTATATTCACCTGAATGTAAGTACACTAATAGTAATTTTTGACCAAGGGGACTAAGCCTATGTTATCTTTTATTGCATTTTGCTAACATTTCAATTCACTTTAAAGCAGTATGTGCTTTGTTAGCAATGACCATATTTGGTTCTGTGCAAATAGATTTACTCTCATCCCAGAAGAAAAAAGAAAAAAAGACAAAAGCAAGAGAAGTAACTAAGCATCAACACATCAACCTCACTGAGTCATAAGTCTCAGAATTTTTAAAGCAGTACAAACTCAAGAATGACACCCTGACATTGCACAGTACATGTATGACATCATATTTCAAAGTCTTGAAATAAATGACTTACAGAAGAATATTACCCTGAAACTGATTTTGATAGTCTCCAGCGGAGACTGAATAATGCAACAGAAATAAAATTTGCATTAGCTATTTCCCATTCTGGAAGCTATAATTATCATCATTACTAAGCAGAAACCAGTCTTGATAATGAAGCTTAAATACTTGCCTATAGGACTCAATTGCAAGAGCCCTAATTTTAGGTAAGACTTATGTTTAGTTGCGGGAATAATTTGGGAAGTATTTTAGTAGAGCTTGCCCTGTTAGATTGGTAGTTTTCCCAGCCTGATGGGGAATAAGAAATTTTTCAGCCCTTCCCCATCGGAAATGAGAATTAACACCAGTGTATGCCAACACCCATATCTACCTGAAGGGAAAGGATGAAAAACTAGGAGACATTTTTTGTTCTGATTGTTATGAGTTTCCTGTAGTACTCAGCACTGTTCTGGGAACTGGAAACAGTGCAAAACACCAAGAAGACACTTCTGTGCCCAGGTTTCAACTAACTTAAGCACGGCTATTAAATAGTATGAGAAAAGTTCAACAGCAATTAAGCCATAAACCATAAGAGTGTGTCCTCTTCACTCAAAAGGGAGTGGTCTTTGGCAGTTGGGGGAAAGGGGGAACTGAAGGGGAGATGGTCATTATCTTGGAAAAATAGCAGATGATAACTGGGGGTGGAGGTAGAGGGGAGAGAAGAGTAGGATATACCAGGTAAGGTGAGGAAGGGAGTTTTCACTGCAGAAGGAACTCTGCTATTCTGGCCAAATTTAGTGCCAACCTTCTCTCTCTAGGAGCAAATCAAGCTATCCCACTACTCCAACATCAATAGATAACTTTTCTTAGAAATCTGCTAATCTGTTGTTGTTTGAAGACCCATGCTGTTTCTGCTTTTTTAGAAGTTCAACTAAGCATTTATTCATGCAAATCCTAATGATAGCTCTAGCAACTACCATCTATATGGACCCTATGTGGTAAACATAAGCTAGAATGCTTCACATCAGTATTATTATTACTATTATAATTATTATGATCACCATCATCATCATCATTTAATCTTCACAATAGCTCTATGTGTTTGGATGCTATTTGACAGATCTTAAAATCGAAGCCCCGAAAGGTGGTCCAGGTCACACCACGAATGACTTTTAAGAGTGAGAATGCTGGCCTCTACTATATACTGGTATAGAGAATTTATAAATTGTATCTATGAGTATTTATTTCCCTTCATACTCCTAGAATGTTCTGAGTCGAGTCTAGCTAACAGGGAGTAATCTCGCAACCTGCAAAGTTTGGGGAAGCAATGAACAAGAGCCTAGAGACCTTCGGGGACAGCCACCTGAAATCCTGATCCAGATCCTTGGCCCCAGCACCCCGACTTCAGGGTCCCCGTGTCAACTCGCCTTGCCTGCGCCACCGGCGCTCTGGCCCCAAAGTGCATTCACCTTCCAACGGCCTCTAGAGGCTGGCCTCCCCGCTTCCAAGCCGCACGCAGGACCCAGTAGGTCTCCCCTCCAGAGCACAGAGGGTCCTCCCGTCTCCTATCTGGTCCTGCCACCTGCACTGCCCAGGCCAAGCGCTGCCAGGGGGCCAGGAAGCTCCTCGGAGCGGCCACTCTAGGGAGGAGGGTACCGGGAAAGAGAGGACGGCGAGGCGGGGCCTGCCACCTAAAGTCCCCAACCCCGGGACGTCACGGTCCCAGGTGCGCCTGCGACGGGGGGCGGGCGTCCACGATGCGCCTCCCACCTTCACCGAGTTCCCCAGCCCAGCGAGTAGATCGAGCGCGCCCCGAGCTCCATTTTCTCACGGCCGACTCTTCCTGCAGCCGGGCCACGGGCCACGCGGGGGAGGTCCCCGCGGGCGAGGCGCGGGGGACTAATCTCCGGGGAGGAGCCAGGACTGGCTCGCGGGGGCACCAGGGAGCAAGACCGGGCGGAGCTGTGCGAGCGGCCCGAGGCGAGGGCGAGGGCGATGGCGCGGAGCGCAGAGGGTGCGCTGCTGCTGCTTCTGGTAAGTGCGGGCGCGGACACGGGCGGCCCAGGCACCGGCTGCGCCCTGACCTGCCCGCTACCGCGGGGGATCCTGCCGCCAGGCCCGGTCTCCCTCTTCATGCCCAGAGGTGGGAAAGGGCTGGGCAGGCTTCGGCGATCTCCTATCCTGGGGCTTCGGAAAAACTCGAGCTGACTGGAGCGGGATGCGTCGTAACCTGCCTGAAGTTTTCTTTTCCTTGGCGCCGCACCCAGGCGCCCTAGCGCCGTTCTCTGTCTGTGGAATCAGTCCTGAGGGTGTAGTGAGCCCGAGAGAGAGAGAGATCGGGGGTCCTTCCCCGGAAACTGGGGGCTTTGTTTAGCTGCTTGTCCGACGTGAAGCTTGGAGGCTGTGGGGTATAAGCCGCGCCCCGTTCCCAGTTCGCTGGAGTTGTCTCCCGGAACTGGGAAAGCCAGTGAATTACCTGTTATTGTTACTGTGCCAAAAAGGGGGAAAGGGATTTAAACCTGGTCTTTTTAAATGCATTTTGCAACATTTATTTTTTGCTAAAGCCGTGTTGATGCTGCTGTGATCGCCAACATCAAAGTGGTTCTAACATACAGTTCACAAAGTTGGTGCTTTCACAGTTTCCTAGTATTAAAGATCATGAACGTATGTGATAGTTCTAAGATTTTTCTTTCAGTGACAGAGGTTAAAGAAAGAGCCACAGCAATATGGGGTTTTCAGGGCTTTTCGTAAAGAAAGGGGTTTCAGCCCCTGAAAAAAAATGTTCAGTCTCTAGGGTTACATTTCTTATGTTTGGTTTCTATGCTTGAGTAATATTTTATACTGAATTTGTTCTGTTAAATGAATTGCCCAAAATTTAGAAATGTGTCTGTCTTCTAAGAGGGGTTGCTAAATTGGCCTTGATAATGTTAACCTACTAATAGACGTGGATTCACCTTCCAAAGACTTAAATAATTGTTCAGAGAGACGATATACAAAATCATGCTTAGTTTTCTTACTTAATGGTCAAAATTTTAAATTCAGGTGCATTTCCTATATTAAAAGTGTTACTCCCAAAAGACTTCCTTTTCTCAATCAAGTATTGCCCTTGGATACGAGGATAAAAACATATTTAACATATAAAGCATGACTAATCCAAGATAGGGATTACACTGAATTCTCACTCACAATAACATAGTGTTAGGACCTTTGGCACAGCATTTCAATTTCATGCTTAATTCATCCTTTTCATTTTGTCCCAACTTTGAGGTTATTTTCAGTTCAAGTTTACTTTTTTCATAAACCTTTCCTAAGACATATTTTGGATTTTGATTTTGACCTACAGAATAACAAAGCAACTATTTCCTTTATTGGTGATAATGTTCTGACTAAGAAAATATCAAGTTAACATAGCAACTGACTCACTCAGAGGAATAAATATTAAATTTCCCCCTATAAGAAAAGAAATTAATTTTATTTTCAAATGGTGTAATAAGAGAGACCAGTGCATTCACAGAAAGTAATTTTGGGTTTTTTTTTTTTTTTTTTACTTTAGCAATTCGATATTTTACTTTATTGGGCAATGATTGTACCTTTAGAAAGTGATTAACTGAACCAGATCAGAATTTTTGAGCTTTTCTTTTTATTTTCTGCATGATATTATTTTGAGTATTTTTATTTTTGGTCAGACAATAGGCTGTTCAGCATTTGACAGCAGTGTGTTTGAAATTGGAAGTAAAGTCCTTAGCAAAGAATAGAAAGCAGCTTATCTAACAGAAGTAACTCTTGAAGAATTGACATCTTTTATAGAAAGGAATATAAATTGTAATTTGAATGGGTCAGAGTTCAGTTGCAGATAACAGAATTCTCTCTAGCTAGTTAACATTTGAGATTTACTTCAGGGCATTAGACTGATAGCATGGAGAGGAAGAATTAAGGAAAAAGACACTTCAGTTTGAACAGTCAATAATGACCCCAATGCCACAGCAGAACTCAAACACTTAGGGAGCCACTGCTTCTCCTAGGGTCAGAAACTCACCACCAGTCCTATACTCTGGAAACCACCATGATCAGGAAGCTGGTTTTGCCACCAGATCCGGAACCATTACACATTTGCAAGGATGTATATTTTCTATAGGTTCCAGAACCTCCAGCACTCATAAACACAGTGATAAGACATTAGAACCACAGTAAGACTGCTACAAAAACCCAGCCAATCCACCACATCTATGTCTGCTGGCAAGAACAGACATAAAGCTCTACTTCCATCAAATCTCATAAAAATGTTAAATTGGTTGAACTTAAATTACATTCAAAACCAAAACTGCATGAGATTCTATGATATATTGGCTTTAGTTTTCCTCTGCAGTTGAAGGAAACTGGCAGATAGTTACACATGAATGGGATAGGTCTTTAATAAAGTTTACTACTGAAAGAAAGAATTCAGTGAATCCCATCACAGCTAATATCCATATACAATGCATTTGGAAAGTGACTGTTTATTATGCTTCAAACAGTTTGAGCCTCAGATATAATACCACATACCTTGCTGTTTGTATCATCCTCAGTGAAATTATCTGCAGTCTTTGTAAACATTCAAAGAACAAACCTTTGCTTAAAACTATATTGTTTTAAGATGTGGTTAATTAGTGGAGTCCCAGATTAAATGGTTAAATATATCAACGACATGGACTGCCATCTCTTGTTTGATTCTGTCATGACTGTTAAATTGGTAAATAAACCTTTAAAGGTAAAATTCACCTCACTTGAATTTGGTCCAGATGTGTAACACCAATCATGAAGTTCATAGTCTTATGGCAAAACTGATATGCAATGTTAAGTCACTGTGCTCAAAGAGCAATATATGTTCACTTTTTATATTTTATTGGAATTTTGCATTTTAAGTCCAGAATTTTAAATATCTGAGTTTTCTTTCCTCCAAACTGCCTGAAGATGTAGTAGGTCACAGACTTAAGACCTCTGCTTCTTCCTCTGTTTTCTTCAAACATTTCTCAAGTGTCACATCTAGAAGAAGAATTTTTCAGAGGTGGCTACTTCCTCTGAATAGTGTGATGACATCCCACTTCTCTCAGGCATAAGCTCCAGGCACTCAGGTCATTTGGAGATTGTTCCAGGCTGCTTTAGTCTGTTCCAGCTCACCTTTTATTTTTAAGAAAAACAGGGTGATCACTGGGTCTACCACTTTTGATCTCAATTGGGCAACACTGGGCAACTGGACTTGTTCAAGGAACTGGATTTGAATAGAGCACCTTTGCATTCCTAGTCTAGTCACATTGCAAGAATGTTTTCCTGCGCACAGCCTCCCTTTGAGTTTTTCTCCACACTCCCATAGACCAGTTACATTATTAGAGTTAAGATTTGTGCCATTTCCATATTAGAATGAACTCATCTCCTGCCATAACTTTGACGTGTATTATGTAGACCTGATAGAGAGAGAGGGTCCTGATAGGGAGAAGTGTTTTTCTTGAATCTTTTCCAGAATGAGGCACACTCACATACACTAAGGCCACTGCACGCGACCTAGCCATGCTGCCAGCCCCACCCAGTGCTCCTACTGGATCCCCTGCCCGACTCTTTACTTGGGGGGGAGGGGTGTCACTGCCACCTGTGCATTCCTTTATCTGAGCTTTTTTTCCTTTCAATGCACCACTTATTTTAATGACTACTAGCATATTTCAGACATAGAGTCCTCATGCAATAGGTTATTGTTTTCTAAGCTTAGTTTAAGGTATCGATGTATAATACATAAAATACTACACTATTTGATCATTTCTAACTTTTAAAATTTTTTGGAGATTTTGCCAATATGAAAATGATGGTGATTAGGATGAGAGAAACTAGAACATCAGGATTTATATCAGAGTGTAATGATAAGATGAAAAATGTCTTCAGGAATAAAACAATATAGAAACCATGTGTGGCTGCTATATGTAATTATATAATGCTCACTGTTGGGTGAATCTCTGTTTGATGCTAGGTAATATGTGAGACATGGGAAACCATGAAAACATTATGTGTGTTCTGTTCTCATGGTTCTTATTGTTTAGTAAACAATTAAATGGTTAATTTCCAAATGGGCAAATGATGGTAAGAGTGATGATAGAAAGACGCATTGTACCATTGGAGCATACCAAGGAATCACCTCCGAAGATTCCAGGCAAGATCTGAGAATGAGAAGTATTATAAATTAGTGATATTATTGGAAGAGAAGAGGGAAAAGGTTCTGTAGTGAGGAAAGAACAGGTATAAAGGCTTAAAGACAATAGCATCCTTTCTTGGAAGAACTGAAAGAGTTGAAACACAGAATGGAAGACAAAACAAGGGTTGCTAACTCTAGCAATCTACAGAGCTTTCAAGAAGAATTTTCCACTTGTAGATTTTTCCTGCTGAAAATGCCAATAGTGCTCCCATTAAGAAATGGTAATAGGCAAATAGTAAGAAATTCTGACAAGGGATTCATAGTATTGTTACACATTTTTAAAAATGCAAGTATCTCTCCAGTTGGCCTAGACTTCATACTTTCACTTATTCATCAAGTATTAGTGACCATCTCTTGCCAGCCATTTTTCTAGGTCTTTCATCAAAATCGTAACTTGATGAAAATTACTTTTGTCAAGCATTTTCTGCCTAGCTAAGTGGGGAATGAGAAGGCAGATTTGCATGGAGAGAAGAGAATTCAGGTATCTCTCTGTTATGTAATATTCACAATATTGAGATACTCAGATACTCTTTCAGATTCCCTGCAAATACAAACTAAAATAATAAAATGAATTACCCACACCCACCACCTTTATCTTAGAGATACACTTGCCCTACCCTCCAAAAGTGTTAACTGAGAAATTGGGCAAAGGACTAAACTCAATTTGATAATTGAGCTTTCTTTTATCACTATCAATGATCCCTTCTTCCAAATATCTCCTTCCTTTGCCTCCAAAGTACACTACTGGGTGTCCTTTTGCCTCTAGGATGGTGCAGTGCTTCTTGTCCCCTTTGCCTTTTTCCAAGGTGGTAGGTGGTTTAAGTATTACCAGCAAATATCAAATTTTGGGGGGAATATTAGATTTGGGAGGGGAGCAGGGGAGGTGGAAGGTGAGCAGCAGCAGTAGTGGCTGAGGGAGCTGCCCTGGGTACAGTGAGTGTAAATGTCCTAAGGCCCACCCTTCACCCCCAACCTGTGGCTTTGCTGCTGCCTAGCTCTGAACCACAGCACCCTACTCTATTGTCTCACATCTTTCCCCTCTAGTCTCACAGTCATGCTGTGAGCTAACATCTGTGCAACCTGTGCTCTGAGAACTGCAATCTTCTAGTCTTAAAATGTTCATACCCTCTTATTTCTCCTCCTCTGCATGTGCAGGGTTTGCCAAGGACTAAAGATTCCAGCTTCTTACCATGCAGTCCTGTGACTATAACCCTATCACTGTGTCTCCCCTGGTCAGTTGCTCTAATCTTCACATGGTCTCCTGCCTTTCATCATGCACAGTAATGGCAGAAAATCTTTCTGTAACTCAAGCATCATAGTATCCCTATTCAGAAACACCTTTTGTCTTTATTTTCCACTTGTCATTATCCACTATCACACCATCAAGATGCCAGACGACACATCTCCATCTCCACATTGTCCCAATGCTGTCGTTGATAAAGATCATTTCCTTCCACCTCATGTCTGTATGGATCCTGCACCCTCTCAAGGCCAACCCCATTGCCCATTAGGCAGGGGCCTAAACCTCTCCTAGTTGTCTGCCCCAGTGGCCTAATGGATAAGGCATTGGATGTTTGATTTCCTCAACTGGAAGTAATGTCTGACTTTTCTGAACTGCCAAGAACTGTTTGGGTTTTTTTGTTTTTGTTTGTTTTTGCAGTTGTTATTCGTAAAGTTTTTCTACCTCCTAGTAATTCGGCATACTTTATCTACAAGATCTACTTGTCACTGATATTTAATGCTAAATGCTTTAGACACCAAAGTGTCTAAAGTTAAGTTAAATCTTTCTGAACCTAGAAAAAGTTGAGTTAAATCTTTCCGAGCATAGAAAAACAAGACTCATAATATGGATTTCATTTGTTTGGAAGAAATATTTAATGCCCTGATAGGTTGATAGGAAATCACTGACTGTGTTGTATATTAGACAGCCTTCAAGGTGCTTGTGAACTTCCCCACTATTCAAGGCAATTACTGGTTGGGGTAGGGGTGTAGGTAAGAGAGTTTGATGTCTTTTAATCACCCACTGCTTAACAGTTCCTGCATTTGGGACTGTTATTAATGCACAGTCACTTAGAACCCAAGTCCCTGACTGACTGTGTTGGGCTCTCTGTTAATCAAAGGCAGCACTCTTTTCATAGTAGTTGTCTACAGTGATCATCAGTAAGGTCTGAACTTCTAGAAGCAGGTGACTGGATTAGTATGTTACCAGTTAGAATCAGTCTAGAAAAGGGGGAAAAAGAACTATAAATTGATTTGCATAGTTGCACAAATAATGGTTTTGCCAAAGTGTTCATATTACTTTCTGAAATCCTTGATTTCACTGTTGGCAGTTTTGCCAGTCCACTTATTTGAGGCCTGTTGAATTGCCTGTTTTCCACTTTGGATCTTGGAGTCAACTCTTAGCAAATTTATGCTCATTTTTGAAGGTTGCCTTCCTTATAGAGCAGTGCCATCTAATGGTGAAAAAAAGACAATCTGTTCTTGATTTCATTGCGTGTGGGGGTGTCAATAGATTTTCATTCTAATTTTCAGTTCAATTTTCAAAATTATATTTCAATGAAAAAGTGGGAAAGGCCTGTACTATTTTTTGTCTATTTATGTGAAATACATTAATATAGATTCTCCTGTATTTTACCTGAACCCAAAGGCATTTGTAAGGTACAAAAATATATCATTCAATAAATCGTAAACTATTTTTAAAAATAGTTACTCATGATCAGTAAAACTTAAACTTGAAAAAAAAAAAAAACAATAACCAGGGGCAAACAGTCATTTATCACTTCTAAAGTTACAAATCTTTTAGAGCTAGAATAACTCATTACTAAATTTTCTGATTTAGAATCTTGTCATTTCATACATCTCTATAATTAAGGGCTTGTTATCAGTTTATGAATTATCCAGACTCTCTTTTTCATTTTCCCTTGCTACTCTGTGGTTTTTACACAGTGGTTTTCAAAAGTATGACCCCTGAATCAGCATGACCAGGAAACTTGCTAGAAATACATGAGAAATACATGTTCTTATACCCCCACTCCAGACCTGCTGAATCAGAAACTCTCAAGTGGGGTTCAGCAGTCTGTGTTTGAACCAGATGATTCTAATGACATTGAAGTTTCAGACCCACTGGTAATATCAATATTAGAAAACAATTGGGAGTAACAAAGATTAAGTATTCAAGACCTCCTTTTTCTGTTAGCAACTGTAATTTTTGCAGAATGTTTTGAGGATCAAGAAAATTGATGCTATATAATTGATACTGTAATGTTGGCTTTCCTGGATCTTCCCTTTATTTGTCTTCAAAAAAATCAGAGTTCTGTGTAATTACACAAAAGTTGTGTGTGATAACACAAAAGTAACTTGAAACAGGAATTCACTACGTACTCTAGGAACTCAATTATAGTGACAGCATCTCTGAATCTATGTTTTTAAATTTTTCAGGGCAATAAATATGTCCAAAGAAATGTTTCCAAAGAAATTGACCCAAAGTCTTATATATTTATGTATTTGCATTAAGATTAACACAAATAATAGAAGAGCAGACAAAAGATTATAATGAATCATATAATTTTTCATAGACTTACAAATATGTAGTTTTCCTGTCTAAAAATCAAAATCAGAGTTCAATACTTAAAGTTCAAAATGCTGTTTTTCTTGGAAGTTGAGTTTTGGGTTTGTTTTTTTTTTAATTAGCGCTTGTGAAATCATATAATTGTATATTTAAATTAGCTGTTGAGTGAGACTTCTCTAGGAATAGTATTCCTTTGTTTAAGAGCTGTGTGTATGAGTCATTTGTAAGTTGCTTCTTTAACTTGGAACTTTTCTAAACAAGTTCAGCCATTTAGCGATAGAGTTTTCTAAAGACCACCTCCCACCCCTCTCCCCCAAGAAGACTGAAAGGAAAAGTATGATAGTAAAGTCCTAACACATGACTGGCATCAGGTCTGTCCCAGTAGCTCACCAACTCACCTCCCTGCCCTGGGCCACTGGAACTCCTCTGCATGCATAGATTTTTGTCTTTACAGGGATCCCACCAAGACCTTCTCGGAGCTACAGAGGCTACAAGGCACTAGACCTCTGTCTGTTTCTATACAAATAAGAAAATCAGGATATACAATCAGAAGAAAGATCACTGGCAGCCATGACCTTTATCTCATTTTATTTCCTTTGTATTATATCAGCCGAAGCTGAGAATTCTCTAAGAGCAGATTGGTGACAATCCAGAAACCCTTAAGGGTAGCATTCAGTTTAGCCTTCTGTGCAGTAAAAAAAGGGAACAGAAACAAAGAATTGTAATCTTCCTTAGTTCCAGGGATGCGGAGTGAAAGAAACACAGGTGTTTCTGTGATCATGGATATGGGCATGAGTTTCATGAACAACAGGTAACAACAGGTGGTACTTGGGCACTTCTCTATCTGAGGAAGACCCAGTGACCTCACTCCAGACCCTCCCTAGGAAGTCCTTCTGGCTGAATGGAAATAATCAGACTTTATAATGCCCCAAATTAAAATACTATTTTAAATTATTTTTGCACTCCTCTTTATCTCATTTATAGTAAGCTACCTGTTTGTCTGAGGTATGAAAGTTTAGGGTATCTCATCAGTCATGGACTCACTGAAACAGAAGAAAGCTTTAAAATTGTCTGTCAGCCTGCAAACCTACCAGGTGGGAGAAGCTATCATTCAGTGACTCAGAGGTCCTCCTGAATTCTGTTTATTAAACTCATCAAGGTGACTCAAAGCAAAAAGTGTTTTCTAAAGGTGTTCTGCCCTTGAGAACAAAGACTACATTGATTGATTGTATTTTTACAGTGATTATAGCCTTCCCGGTGCCTCTACCAAATACATATTTATATTCATGTGTATATAACTATATGTGTGTATATGTGTGTGTATATAAGTATATGTGTATATGTGTGTATATATATGTGTGTATATGTGTGTATGTGTGTATATGTACATATATATCACAATATGCCTAGGATCCCATGAATAAAAGAATTTCATTAAACTTTAGTAAATTGGGAAAGTGTTTGAGAGCTTATCTGTTTCATCTAAAGAAGCTAGTTCTTTGAATAGGGTGGAAATTCACTTGTCCTCTTCAGTCTTAAAGACACATCACATTTGACATTTTTCTTTCACCAGAGACCTTGTGAGAAAAATGTTTCAAGTTTCATACTTGGCAGATACCAATGGTCATGTATCTAGGCATGTTTCTAATGCCTGAAATCCTTTCCCAGCATTCCCATATAAGATCACTCAAACTTTCAGAACTGAAATGTTCTAAGGAAAATGGGATGGAATGGAATTGGGGGCCAGAGGACAGAAGTGACAGTTATTCATTTGTATTGATGACAGGGTGCTACTGTTCTGCAAATGCACATGAATCCCTGGTCCTCTGGAACCGTTATGACCATGACTCTAGTTTTACAGTAACTTGCAGAAAATTGTGGTATAAATCAGGGTTTTTCAACATGGGCCCTTTGGACCAGGTGATGTTTTGTTGGAGGGGCTGACTCGAGTAACTTAGACTGGTGAGCAACAGCTCTGGTCTCCGCTAGAGGTCGAGCACTCACCTCACCCACCCCACCCCCCAACACCACAGATGTGTCCAAACAACACCAAATATCCCCTGTGATCCGAGTATGGAGGAGAGGTGTGTGCACACATCCTCTCTTAGTTGAAACCTGTCATCTAAGTCAAGACTGTTCTGCCGGGCACGGTGGCTCGTGCCTGTAAGCTTCAGCCTATGAAGTGGCCGGGGCTAGGGATCGCGGTTTGAGTCCCGCCTGGGGCCCATAGCGAGACCTAGTTCCAAAAAAATATCTAGGCATGGTGGCGCGCACCTGTAATCCCAGCTACCTGGGAAGCTGAGGCTGGGGGGTTGATTGAGTCTGTGGTACCCCGGGCAACGAGAGCCTGCGGTTCCACTGGCAAAAATAGCGAGACCTAGTCTCAAAAATAAACAAACAAACAAATAAATAGACTGTTCAAATACAGAACCCCAGGGTAGCATCCAAATTAATTTTGAGGAGTAGGTAAGATCTTATCTATTTCCTTAGTCAGTTTCACAAAGAACAAAATTATGGTACAATTCTCTGTGGATTTCTGTGCAGTGACTATGGAGCAAATATTTCGGTCATCATACCTTATTTGGTGCCTGAAAACAGATTACAACAATAGGTGCTGTGAAGGTGCAAATAGCAGATTATATAGATGCCAAAAAAACCCTCTCTTGTAAGATGCACATCAGTTTTTGTTATTTTTAGTGTAACATGGGCTGGAAGGTGGACATAGTGTAAATGCACTGAATTTTCCCAGCCTGAGCACACCATGTAATCAGCAACCAGATCAAGAAATAAGATTATGAGTACTCTAAAAGCCCCAAGCCCATCTCCACTGACTCCCCTCTAACTACAGCACCCTTGATCTTTGTTCACACCATTACCATCCTCCCTCCTCACCTGGTTCTTATTACTTAAGTATTTGTAGGAGCTTGGGAAATTAAAAGCATGAATAAATCCAAATTTCAGAAATTTTAAGATGAGGAACACACAAGTCTGAGAATTGAGGAAACATCTTCATAATTCCTTTTACTGAGAATCTGATATGTGCCAATCATTATAATAGTACATGTATGTATTATTTCTTTTCATTTACATGTTAGTACTGCAAGATGCATGTATCAAGTTACATTCAAATGCAACTAACAAAATCCAGCTAAAAATAGATTAAATAAGAACTAATATATAATATTGCATAAGAAATGGTCTACAGGTGTATTGCCTTCTATTTGACTTGTTTGCCATTTTATTAGCTTTCTCCTCATGATCACAGATGACTGAAGCTGTTGCTCATCAATCTCTGGAAGAAGCGAACAAGAAAAGACAGAAACAAAAGCTGTCACAGTCCAGGGAAAACTAGGGAGACATGATAAGTAAATGCAGCAATGCAGTGTGGGATCCTGAATTGGATGCTGGAACAAAAAAGAACATTAGTAAATGGGAATGGTAAAATCTAAATAAAATATAGAACTTAGTTAACTGTGCATTATCTAAACATACCAGTGGTTACTTCTTAGTTTCAACAAATGTATGGTTATTTAAGATGTCAGTAAGAGAACTCTACTGCATAGTAATATTGGCAACATTTATATAAATCTAAAGTTACTCAATTTAACAATCTAATATTTAAAACAAGTAAATTCATGAAATTAGCTTTTCTGCTTTCAAGATATTAGCAACTAATTGACAATATTTTTATGATAGCCATTAAGACAATAATAAATACGGCAAACTTCATTTTCTATATCACTAGTAAACTATTGGTTTATCCATGTTGTATTTACAATCTTTGCAACTCAAGAACCTTTAAATTCAGCATCATCTGAAAGTTAAGTAAAATGGCAAGTATGTAAGGTTGAATTCCAGACCTAATGAATGGAAGTTTTCTGTTCCCAGGATCTCAGTAGAAAATGCAATTAAAGTAACCATGTTACTATCCACTTTCTTGACAAATACTGCCTAGGGTGTTTATTCTGGTATAAATCAATGAAGATAATATTTATGAAGGATTTATGTTTAATTGAAGGACTATAAATTTTCCTTTTATTTATATCTGAATAAAATACATGCTATTTGATCAGAATTTTATTACTTTAGGTTACATATTTATACCTTCTCCTGGGCCCAATAAATTAAAATGAAGAATTAAAATGATAAATTAAAATGATATTAAAATATTTGATCTAGCAACCCCCTAAGTGACCTGTCCAAGGAAAAGAAACCAATAAGGTTTCCCCACAGAGAAACACGCGCAGAGAGGTTATCCATTCAGTGTTGCTTTGGGCAAATACAATTCTCTGATCATTACAAGCTCAGTAAATTCATTCCCCTGTGAAACTATAGATTCATTCCTCTGGCCCTGGTCATCAGCAGGGGGCTAAGGGGAAAATTAAAATTTGTTTCCTTTCAGCAAAATAAAGGATAGTAGCGGTGATTAAACTTTTTTTCCTAATGTCTAATATCCTAGTTGGTAGGTTTTTCATTAACAAAGTTTCTAAAACTGAGTTGAGTGATAAATTATATAAAACAATAAATGATTTTATTTTCCAGGTCTGTTTTGACTTTGGAAATGGACTACATTTAGAGGTAAGGAACTCAAGGGATTAATTCTGTCTTTTGGAATCAGAAGCTCAATTTCTTGGAGAACAATTTGTGCCTTATCAAATTTAAAATAGAACTCTCTAAAAAGACCCAGTTATTCTCATCAGACAGGGCACAAAAACAGATCCACAGACGTCCAGTGAAGCATTTCTTGACAATCTACATGTCCATCAATAGCAAGGGTAAAAAAATTATGCCATCTGGAAACATGTCCATCAGGAGGTACAGAATGAAAACTTAAGAGGCAGAATGAACTGTGTACTATAATTCCATCATTATAGGAAAAAGACTTTCATACATGTGGGTCATAATAGCAATATAAGATTTTTGAAGATGTTAACAGTAAAATATGAGTGGAAAAATGGAAGTTTTGTATTTTTGCTTATGGACTTTAGTGTTATTTTAATTTGTTTCATGACTTAGATTTTAGAACATTTAAGCTATAGTATATTTTTCAGTTAAAACACAGAAAGAAAATCAATGACCTGTTGCTAAGCATTGTAAATATTTTGAAATAACATACATGTTATATAGAGAAAATTAGCAAAACTATAAAAATAATGTACTAGTAATTTCTGAGTTTATCTCAGTGGATCAGCTATGAAATGTTCCTTGGAAAAAATATGTATTTATCTATTAACCTGATTATTTATAGAATAGTTTTCTACTATTTCTAGAAACAAAAGAGAAAATTTTTCTAGAAACAAAAGATAGGAAATTTAATCCTTTTCTTCATCCTTAAGGACAATAAATTCACTCTCTGACAACTTCACTTATTTTAGTCAAATTGATATCACCAGGTTACTAAGATTAGCCTTAAAGCATTTAGTGATCTATGTTTAAACTATAAACTACCACCAAAAAAATGAATCTGCATTTTCAATTAATAAAAAAAATTTGATAGACATGGTATATGTTATCTGTAATATACCCATTTGTAAGGTCAGTAAATACATTTTTAGCCTTTTTAACTTTTAACCTGGAAATCTTTTTTTACTATTGATAACGAAACCATATGGCTTTACTGGTTTGGAAACAATTCCTGTAGTTTACTAGAGTATATGCAAGTCCTTTAAAAAAAAAAAACGCTGTTAAGAAACATGAAAAATATACCTTAAAATACATTTTAACTGCATTGAAAGTTTTAGTAAATTATAGTTTGCCATCTAATGCTTTAGGATATTAATAAATTTGGGGCCAATATTCAATATTTTATCATTGCAGGTCATAAACACAAGAAATGAAAATAAAATGCTCCCTAAGCACACTCATTTGGTGCGGCATAAGCGCACCTGGATTACTGCCCCAGTGAACCTCCGGGAGGGAGAGGATCTGTCCAGAAAGAACCCGATCGCCAAGGTAATGTCTAAAGAGGATCAGGAAATCCGTGCTTGCTACTGAAATACGGCATGGAGATCATTTATGTGCTCTTTTTAACTTAAGGAAAATCACACTGTGGACTAATGAGCCTTTTTGATATTCCAGATAAATTTGAACATCAACATAATTTTTTATAACAGAAGGTGCTAACATGAAGATTTTCATCCCCATTCTGGTAGATGAAGCATCATTGGCAAATTAGATGTATGTGTGTGCATAGGCATATTAAATCTATCCGAGATACATATAAAATATGTGTAATATAAATATATATTTATATATATAGCATGCTTATATAGTCAATTAACTTGCCTGCTATATATAAATGTTATATGTAAATGTTATATATAAATATATAACATGCCTATATATTTAATTAGCTTTGTATTTAATTAACTATACACAATTATAGGTAAATTATGTATTATATATATTGATGCTGCATCTTCCAATAAATAATTTCTGATATATATATATAAATAATTTGGAACTTTGAATCAACTAAATTTTTTTTATTTTTTATGTTGTAATCATCATACAATATTGGTCATGTTTGCATGATTGTGTTGTACTCCTTATTGCCTACCTCCCTCCTTTCTCCCTTCCCCCCTCTGGTCACTCCAACTCCTCTCGCTGCAAGCTGTTGGTCTGTGCTTGACCCACTCATCCTTTTTTTTTTCTAGAGCTATGTCCCCTTTTCCTGGGTGGGGATTTGCACTCCTGGACAGCAACAGATGAAGCTGCTCAGATCTCCAGCAGTAGTTGAGGTAGATAGATAGGCCAGCACATTGGAAACTTGTTGTCAAGCAGATGTGTGGTGGTGCACTTCTCCAGGATCCTTTCTATCACTTGTTGCTGGTTCTGTGCCATACAGTTCTGATATCTGGTTTTAGGAATGCAATTCCAGCCAGTGGTGGTGAGGTATTTGCTGCTGAGGCAAACTTCCCCAGATGGTTGGTCGAGCTCCTTTTCTCTCTCTTGTTAGCAGTTCTGCCAAGGGACCACAGCCACTCATGGTGTCTTTCTTCCCCCATTGATCGGTAAAAGAGAGAGCCTCTTTCACATTGCACATTAGTGTGGGCCTGGGATTTGATTTCCCAGTGTCAGAGAGGATGCGGGTAGAACTCTGTGACAGGTCACCTCAATCACTGGTTTCACCTTCCTGTCTCACTGGTTCCCAACACAGTGCTTGTACCAGGTGATGAGTGTATCCAGGACCATTATTACTTCCCTTCCTCTGCATTATATCTGCAGTTGGAAAGACTGGGTTTTGCATTCCTAGTACAGGTCTATTGAGATTGGAGTAAACCAGAAAGGGGAATCTCACCTAGCACCCCCCCCTGAGCCCGCACCCCAGCAGAGGTGCTCAGCCACCACCCCCTCCCCCCTGCCCATGTGGAGGCAGAGGCTAGCTTCCCTAGCCTGAGATCCCTAGACCTGGAGTCCCTGAGACCCTGAGGTGCTAGTGGCATACGTGAGTCAACTAAGTTTTAAGGAATATGGCTATTGCTGTATATTTGTTTAACATTGTATTAGAATACTCAAAAAGAGATGTTATCTTACATACAGGAGGAAAAATTATTTTTCCTGCTACCCTGCTATGTTATCTGGCTGGGACCCATAAATTATACTGAAAAAAAGACAGATTAACAAAAGAAAAACAAACAGAAGACTGTTAAAATGTATACTGAGCATCTATCACATGGGAATAGCTCAAAGGTTTGTTTAGAAGTTGGACTTTTAACAAAGGACAGTATATTTTTTCAAGAAATAACAAGATAAAAGAAAAGGATTTGAATCTTCAGGAGCTGCAGATTATGAAAATGCAATAACCTGAGAAATAAGGTTAATTAATAAACTTTGCTGTATAGATTTCTCTGCAGCTGCCTCCAGGCCTACAAGGGTCTCAAGTTTGCAACGCTATTAGCTTCTGTTCTTCCTAGAAAGTGGGGAGGGGGGGAGGGGGCAAATGGGGGAGAGGGGCTCATCCTTTATAATTTGTGCCCTGCTTTTAGGCAAATGAGGGAGGCCAAAGAACTTTTCTTCTTTCTGCTTCTCAATTGTTTTTAGTTAGTTCAAAATAATTCTTATATTAGAATAGCATATTTGGGTGTCATAGTCCACCACTGTACACATACAAAAGGAAAGTTTTCAAAATGAAGAGGACTGCTACCTAGTAGGGAAGGTGGTGACATATGCTGAGACAGTCTTGGTTTATGCCTATTTACTTAATAATTAGTAGCTCCCCTTTCATTGTCAATGCCCTATTTTTGATAAGTGACATAGTAATCCTACCAGTTTGGTGTACTTCAGATTTATCAAGTGTAAGCCTAAACTTATTCCCTTCCCCCCCAGGCTATTCTCCATAAATTCTACCCATTTCAGTAAATGGCATAAGAATTCTGTCCGGTTTTTCAAAAATGTTGCAAGTACTAACAATTTCCCCCCTCCCCCAAATGTATTTCAGATCTGACTGCTGCTTTCCATTGACAGTCACCAGTGTCCTCTATGACTTGCATTACCATCAGCCCCTGACCTTGTCTTGTCTTTCACTATAGCACTCCATCCCCAGTGTCCACACCCCAGTCTATCCTCCAGAAGGCAGTTAGAGCTGTCTTTTGAAAAGACACATGAAAGCGTTGTTCAGCCCCTAAGGAGACCTTTTCAATGCTGTCCCACTGCAACAGAAAGTAAACTTCCACTGACCTTCAAGATCCTCTGGAATCTGTTGGCCTCGACCTCCTCTGACCTCAGCTCTTATCCCCATCTTATCTCCCCAGATTCTGCTGCATCCTCTAAACTGACACTTGTCTGTTTCAGCCTCCCACCCTTTGCACATGTCTTCCCTTCTGCCTAGAATCCCTTCCCCACAAATCTTTGCAACACTTCATAGCCTCAAGCCTCTGCTCAAGTGTCACCCCTTTCCTGGCTCCCCCCATCTTCTGTCCCTTTCTGCCTGTTTGGTAACACATTCCATACCCACGACATTATGTTGCATATTATTTGTTTACCTGGTTCTTTCCTTACAGTGCAAGCTACCTGAGGGTTTAATTCATAAGATTCACAGATTTGGGAGAAATTTTCCATTAAAAGTAATTTCTTGAAACTTAGAGTCTTTACTTAAGGTGTTCCTCTGTTTTTTATTTGTTTGTTTGTTTGTTTTAGATACATTCTGACATTGCAGAAGAAAAACAAATAAAAGTTACATACAGATTTACTGGAAAAGGGATTACAGAACCACCTTTTGGTATATTTGTCTTTAATAAAGACACTGGAGATTTGAACATTACCAGGATTCTTGATCGAGAAGAAACCCCATACTTTCTGGTAAGAAAAATGACATTACATTTACTGGTTTGTAGCTTTTTTTGGTAATAGTTACGATTACTTGTTTGAATACTATGGTCGTTTAATTACCTTCACAGCAACCCTTTTTATTATTTTATGCTGATTTCAGCTCACTGGTTATGCTTTGGATGAACAAGGAAAAAACCTGGAGAAACCACTAGAACTCCGCATTAAAGTTCTTGATATTAATGACAACGAACCAGTATTCACACAGGATGTCTTCATTGGGTCTGTTGAAGAATTGAGTGCAGCAAGTGAGAGTCTTCTTATTTTTATGACTGAATGATCAGGGTCATTGTATCTTCATTATGTAACTGAACACTAAATCCTGCATCTTGATAGAGGCTAGGTATTACCCACAAGACCACCAGTAACAACTCTTGCTAAGGGTTTAGAACTGCTTTGTTTGTGAATGATAAGTTAGATTTTTTTAAAACTTGAAAAACAGATAAGGTGAATTGATGTGACTGGATGAGTCTCTAACAATCACTCAACTCTGCTCTAATAGCAGGGAAGCTGCCATAGACAATATGTAAACGTACGAATGTGTGTTCCAATTAGATTTTATTTACTAAAGCAAGTGACTGATTGACTTTGACCCAGTCAGTCTGCTGACCTTTGACTTATATTATTTCTACTAGCAGGTTTATTGACATTGTTGTTCAGTGTAGTGTTCTTTATCAAGACTTGGCAAGAGAGATTTCTCTTTCACCATATTATAAAGAAATATTATGTCTCCCTACATTGTTTGTATTTTAATAAGAATTTGTTTATAGTCATTTATTCTCTTTGTATTGGTTATTAGACCTCTAAACAATTTTTTAATCCTCTATAGCAAGTTTTTAGGATTTCACCCTGAGAATTATATGTAGTAACATAAGCCTTACCCTTATCTACTTTTTCCCATTCCTATATTCCTTTCATGCTTATTTCCTTATTTGGTTAATTTTTTTGATCTTGATAACTGATTTCAATACAAACCTGAAATTCTTTTCTTTTCTTTTTTTTTTGGGGGGGGGGAAACTAAGTCTCGCTACTTTTGCCCATGGAACCACAGGCTCACGTTGGCCGGGGTACCACAGACTCAAGCAATCCCCAGACTCAGCTTTCCAGGTAGCTGGGATTACAGGTGCACACCACCACACCCAGCTATTTTGGGGGGACTAGGTCTCAGTACGTGCCCCCGAGGGACTTGAACCGCAATCCCTGGACCCAGCTGCCACCTACAGGCATGCGCCACCATGCCCGGCCTAAATTCTTTTTTTGGAACAAGCTAAAATTATAAATAAAATGCTGACATGACAAACACAAGTGTGCTGAAAGTTGAGTTTTAACTGGACACCCCCATGTTTCTATCAGATACTCTCGTGATGAAAATCTTTGCAACGGATGCAGATGAGCCCAATACTCGAAACTCTGAAGTTTCTTATAGAATCTTATCTCAGCAACCTGCGAGTGCATTCTACCTAAATAAAAATACAGGAGAGATTTATACAGTCACTAATACCTTGGACAGAGAGGTAAAATCACATTTTGTATTGCTCATCTTTTAAATTCTCTTCATTCCTTTTGAATTTCTTCATTCCTTTTTTAAAAGTCATTTTTAGAACATAATTCTCTAAGAGTCATCTCTATCAGGGTGTCTGGACAAAGTTCACCAAGTTCTTATCTTTACTGGCCAAATTTTCTTGGAAATAGTATTTTCCTCTTTTAACTTTGAGCTGCAAAAATTTGTGTGGAGCAAGAAGAGCCAATTCCTACAACTACCATCACTTCTTGTGCAAAGCAAAGTACTTTTATTTATTTTTTTGTTGAATATATATATATATATATATATGTTTTGCATCATTGTATACTCAAGGTTCTCCCACCACCATGTCACCCATGAACTATCATCTTGATCTCTGTGCTTACCCCTCCCTTGATTTTGCAAAGTATATTTTAAACAACACTCTTGTGCACAGATAGCTTTAAGGAGAGACTCCCCTTCTAATAATGTGACTAATAAAATGTTTAAGAACGTGGCTACTAATAAATTCTCTTTTCTGTCCATCTAGAAAAACTCTGATAATAAATAAGCAGCAGTTTCACATAAATCATAGCATATCATGAAGCTTATTTATGAGTAAAATATACTGTGGTTCATTCCCTTGGTGAGAAAGTTAACTAAAACCAGAAGCAGATTTAGAAGTGATTCATTTTCACCACAGTTGGATATTTTTTATTGCCTCACAGGAACAGAGCAGCTACAGTTTGACTGTAGATGTAAGAAATGAGAATGTACAAATAATGGATAGACCAGCAAAACAAGCTAAAGTTCAGATTCATCTTTTGGATGTCAATGACAACATACCTGTCGTCCTAAATGAAGTGGTAACTATTACTTCTATAACATATTATCGATTTATTTTATTTAGTGCTCACATTCTATTAAAATAAAATTCTGTTCATGTTTTGCAGTTTGAAGGAGTGGTTGAAGAAAATCAAGCCAATGTAGAAGTCATGCGAATAAAAGTATTTGATGCAGATGAAATTGGCTCTGATAATTGGTTAGCAAATTTTACATTTGCATCAGGAAATGAAAAGGGTTATTTCCACATAGAAACGGATGTTGAAACTAATGAAGGGATTGTGACCCTTATTAAGGTAAATGCTTACTATTCAAAACTGGAATGGGAGAAGTGGGTGCAGGGGAGGAAACTGATATATTTTGAACCGCAAACACTTGCAAGAACTTTGCATGCTCCGTTTACTGGCACCACTGTAAATTGTTTCAGGTAGGAGGCAGCCTATTTGTCTGAGTTCTGTGGTTAGGAAGTGCTCCCATTACAGTTTAAATTCAGATCAGGGGGCACTAAGCCTAGCCGACAGCATGACAACAGCATCATTATTGCCCAACATAACTCCAGTCTTGCTTTGACCTGGGCTTAACTGCAATCAAAAGCCCAAAAGTAAGAAGTAAGTATAGGCTAGTGGGTGTGAAACCAATGGAAACAAAATGATATAGCAGTTTGTCAGTTTTCCTAAAAGTTAAACTTAGTTACCCCAGTTACCAGGACTACTAAATTACATGGTATCCATATAGGAGTTGAAATACTCAATGATAAGGAGTTGGAATACTCAGTGCTACTGTCTTTCTGAAGTCTTAAATCCTATGTAACATTAAAACCATCCTGTGTCTGTATGATCTATGTGTCCTACTCTTTTTTTTTTTTTTTTTTGAAACAATCCTCTCTGATTTTCTTTCTAGGAAGTAGATTATGAACAAATTAAGAATCTTAACTTCAGTATTATTGTCACCAACAAGGCAGCTTTTCACAAATCAATTATGAATAAATATAAACCTACACCTATTCCCATCAAAGTAAAGGTGAAAAATGTGAAAGAAGGCTTTCGTTTAATAAGCAACACAGTCTCAGTTCATGTTAGCGAGAGCATGGATAAATCAAGCCAAAGCAAAGTAATCGGAAAATTTCAAGCCTTTGATGAAGATACTGGACAAGTGGCCCGAGTAAAGTAAGAGAAAGTTATGAATATATTTCCTCATTTTAAATTGCTTTGTCTATTTTCAAAAGTCATAAAATTTAAACACTTCACTCCTTCATACTCAGCATTAAAGTTCCTCAAACACTGTGGATTAACCTTCCTAAGGCTCCTTCATCTGAAAGGCATACCAAAATATGAAGGTTGAGGCTGTGCTCCCCTCGCCCCAGCAGAGACTATTCTGTCTAGAGAAAGCAACAGAGAAAGCTCAGAAGAAAACATAAAGACTCTCCTCGTGTCCTGAAAGAGCGTGAGCGCTTAAAAGATAGTAAATAAGGACCAGGCATGGTGGCACATGCCTTTAATCACAGCCTAGAGAGCGGGGCTGGGACTAGGAATTGCTTGAGTCTGCAGGTTTGAGACCTGCCTGGGGCAACATAGCAAGACCTAGTCCCAAAAAATAGCTGGGCGTGGTGGCGCGCACCTGTAATCCCAGCTACTTGGGAAGCTAAGGCTGGAGATTGCTCGAGTCCGTGGTACCTCGGGCAACATGAGCCTGCAGTTCCTCAGGCGAAATAGCGAGACCTAGTCTCAAAAAAACAGAAAAGGTAATAAATAAAATTTACTACAGATTCTATTTTATACGTTAGGTTAAAATAGTTGCACAATGTATTTTATGTATTTTAGTATATAATTTATTTTAGTATGAGGAAGCCAGTTGTATTTGCATGTAAATCTTAAAAAAATAGTCTAAACCATTCTGTTTGGTCCAGGGCCTGATAAACCTGCTATAATAGTCTTGATGTGGTTGAGAACCTACTAGATGCCACTACTGTGCTGGAAGGGACTGTGTGGTATCCACTCTATGGTGATATCTTATGGTTGCATGATATATTTACATTTTCAAGATAACTTTAAATCTTAAATCTCAAAGCCAGGACATGCAAAGATGACTCTACAAACGTATTATTTTTGAAGCTCTCTTACAGTGATTCCAGTTGAATTTAAAGAATCTTTGCCTGCCACCAAACACAAACACTTCCTCTCCCTTCCATTGTCACCAGAATTATTGGTTGCCAACAAGCAGTGTTGTCTACCAGGGTTTTTTTTTTTTGTTGTTGTTGTTGTTTTTTTTTTGGAGGGGGTAGCTACATTTTTCTCCAAAGAGAATATTGCAAAATTAAGGGAGACGAAATCAAAATCTAATTTTAAAAACTCAGAACATTCCACTAATTCATATAACAAGAATATATATGTATGTATATGTGTATATATATATATGTATATATATATATATATATATATATAAGCAAATTGATTTGAAAGTTGTAGGTAAGAGGGATTCCTTATTTATCCAGAATTCATAATTAATCTTATGTTTTTTTTATAACAGATATTCCAAATTGGAAGATATAGACAACTGGATATCTATAGATTCCAAGACATCTGAAATTAGGCTTGTAAAAGTCCCTGATTTTGAATCTATCTATGTCCAAAATGGTACATATACTGCAAAAATTTTGGTTGTATCAGAAGGTAAGTTATTAAATGGATATTTTCTTGGTTATATATATTTGGATTTTATTTTCCAACATTTTGGAGAATTTTAAAAAACTAAATATCTTTCATGGTTAAGTTTTCATATTTCTACTTATTGAGTAGACTAAAAGACATTTCTTGATCTGAACATGAAAATGTATCTAGAATAAGAAATGTTCTAATTCTCTTACCATATTGGTAAGATAATTCACATTAGGACTGTTGTCAGTATCATAACCAGAATATACCACTTTTTTCTTTCTTATTTTTAAGATCAGCCTAGAAAAACCATTACTGGCACTGTTACTATCAATGTTGAAGACATCAATGATAATTGTCCCACACTGGTCAACCCAGTACAGAATATTTGTGATGATATGCAATATGTGAATGTGACTGCCATGGATCTGGATGGACCTGAAAACAGTGATCCCTTCACTTTCTCTATCATTAACAAACCACCTGGGATAGCAGAAATAGTATACTACGAAAGTAAGCAAAATCACTGGGTTACATATTTAAATATTGAATATACTAGTATGTAAAACCTCTGTAATATAGATTGTGTTTCTTATAAAGTGTGTTTCCAGTACAATTTTTTAGGAGAGTTTCTTAAAAAAGGTCCTGAAGTTAAATATGGTATCTCATCTGGCTATCTAAGTACTCCATTTGGTATAACAGAAGGAGAAGACAATTTTCTGCATGTCTTAAAGCTAGCTGGGTATTCTTCACATCACTACAAAAGTAATTGTTTTGTATCCTAACCTTAGGTGTCCCTTGCACAGTGATCAGAGTTGTGCCCACTAAAATTTGGAAGTGTGACAATATTTCCATTAGAACTAACATTAATTGAGCACTTACTATGTTCCAGGCATTCTGCCTATCATAATTTGCATTATTACATATAACTCTTCCCAGTAACATTATTCCTAGGTTGTAATTGAGGAAACCTTAACGAGATTTTAGTAACTTGTTCAAAGTTAAAAATACAGGAAATGAGGTACACACCATGAAAAGGGATGTATCTGACATCCCCATACCAGAAGGACCTGTTCATAGAATGTATATTCATTCACTCAGTGATATGAACTTTTGAGGGTCCTTTAAAGGTAGTTTTGAATGCAGAAAAATCTATCCAGGGAGACTAATTTTTCATAAGCAATTAGTATTCATTTAATAAAAATTTCAAATATACCCATTTTCTAAATGTACAAGTTTTTGATATTGTAAGTCTAACAGGTTTTTTATAATCATTTTAAGAGGCTTTGAATAATATTTGGTCTCATTTGTAAATTTGTAAATATCTAACATTTTGAACTACATTTGTAAATTTGTGTCATTGGCTTCCTGAGTATGTTCTGAATTAACAAAGAAAAACTAGTTATGTTCTATACTCTAAAATTCCAATATAAATATAAAATTCTAACTTATAAATATACCAAGTCAAAATTCTCTTCAAAAGCCTGATACTGGACTAACCAGTGATATCTCTACCCCAACCACAAATCATAATCAGTCATGCAATTGGAGTTACAAAACTGTCACATCAATAAGGCTAATTTTCCATTAAAATACAGAATATAAAATAACAACTAAGGGTCTTGGAAGGCCAAAAAGGAGGATGGGACAGGTCTAGATTATAGAAACCAGGACGGCAACTAAATGCAATACATAATCCTTGATTGGGTCCAGAATCAAAAACAAAAACAGAGAAAGAGAACTCCAAATTGCATTATTACATCTTTGAAACATTTAAATAATGGTTAGATAGTATTAATATATTATTAAGAATAAATTTCTGTGAGTGCAAATGTAGCTTCATCTTTTAAAGTATTTGCTGAAGGACATCATATCTGCAGCTTATCTTGGTCTATTTGGGGGGAGAAGGTGGGTGGCATGGAATGGAAAGCAGTGTATGGAGAGAGAAGGTATTGTTAAAAAATGTAAATAATTTGTTGATGAGTATAAGTATATTCATTGTATTATTATTTCAACTTTTCCATAGATTTGAAAATTTTCAAAGTCATGAATATGTATCAGGGAAACAAAAAGGAAGAACTGGATGAAACAAAATTTTTGAAAAATATCACAATTGTGAATGAATACCATGATCATTAATTATGCTGTTCTCTATCATTTTTTGTTTGAAAATTACATTAATCCAGGTTTTTTTTAAGATATGGTAAAATAAAGTTATTCAGTGAATTGTCATTTAACTCACTTGTTTGTTATCATGTTCCCAGCACACAGAACCACTCCTAGTCTTTGTAGACATACACATTTGGTAGACACACATTAACTGTAAAACAAGGGTTCTCATATTGCGGTATGTGGATAATTTTGACATGCACTTGGTTTGAAGTCAATAGAGAGGTTAAGCAAAAATAAAGCTTCGAACTGGAGCTAAATATCATTAGCAATTAAAAATGCCAAAATTAAATCTCACCCCCTCCTTGGTTATCAATCATTGTATTTCCTGTTGTCTCCTACCTTTATAGGTACCAGTGTGCTGCTGCAGCCAAAGGAGCTAAATCTTGGGAGAAATGAGATTCAGTTCCTGATTTCAGACAATAAGGGCTACAGTTGCCCTGAGAAACAGATCCTCACTCTCACCGTCTGCAAATGCCTGGATGGCAGTGGTTGCATAGAAGCGCTACATGACAACTTTGTTGGCCTGGGACCTGCAGCAATTGCCCTCATGATTTTTGCCTTTCTTCTCTTGCTACGTAAGTATTTAAAAGCCGCTTTAGTTCTGTTAATTAAGTGTACTTACTAAGGTTTTGTTGCTAGGGTCATTATTGATTTCTTTACGGTTATTCTTTAACCACAGGGAGTAGACAGAGAACAACTGACTGTTGATAAATGCACCAAAGTTATTGCAAGACACTTCAAATTTTGTTTTATAAAAGTGTATTTTCCTGATTTAAATTACTAAGGTTATTGTGCATGCTCTTCAACAACCATTTAGCCTAAACCTTTGGTCTCCATTTTGACAAACTCTGTAAGAGAGGGATGTTGTTGTCTGTATTTCACTGCTGTGCTGTATCCACAATGCATAGGAGTATGAAAAGATTACCTGCAGGCATTTGAATTATGAATATATGATCAATTTGCAAACTCATTTCATTCCTTGTTTACACATTCAGCTTGTCAAAGCCCCATTTCCTCTTCCTTCCAGTATCTTCTCTCTGGCTTGTCCTTCACCAGCTTCTATAGTAACCAAACCCTCTGCATATTTCTGTGCTTCATGACAGTGACTGACGCTGCCTTCCTGGCATGGTCTCCGAAAACCCAAGTGTCCTGTCACAGAAAACAAAAGTTTACAGCCCAGGGTGTGTGGAATTCTGCTCTACTCAGACATGAGCAGGGCTGCCTTCTAGGCCTCCTACACATTTCCAGCAACAGGAGAGAAGCTTGCCAAATTAATACTGGCAGTTGCTCAGTTGAAGCAAACCCCGACAGTTTAAAATGTACTTTTATGCCATTTTCTCTATTTTATAGCTAAAATGTACAGACTCATGGTAAATGACTTAGCGTACCAAGTTTATAGGCAGGTAGTAAGACAACTTGGACTACATCAATAGCTCCGGGATCCCATGTACTAACTTCTCATCTCAGATTCCCTGGAACAGAAGATAGCCCTTGCCACAAGGCAGACCCTGGTATCTTTTGTTGAATTGGTTGGTATTTGTTATATATGTGTTGAATTGTCCCTGATAATTTCAATCTTTTTATTATCCACAGTAGCTATAGTTATAGCATTTAAGTATTTTACATAAAATGAAAACCAAGGGATAGTCAGTTTATCTTTGGAAGTGACTGACTGGGGATTAGCAATAACATTTGGGGTGGCCTGCTGCAGGTGCAGTTAATTCTTTGTTAGTTTGATCATGGAACTAGCACTGACTTCATTTTCTCCTGGAGTAGAAAATGGAGAATAAAATTAAAAGAGGGACCCCTGAAATTTCTTGAATTCTAGGTAGGATGTTTTATATAGTCTAAGGATTTTTAATGTGGAATCATTTTAAAGAATTTGTACTTAGGTTAATTGAAACCTCAGTGATCCATGCCTTGTACTCAATTCTCCTCCAAGATGAAATATTTGAGTTCTAACCCCTAAAACATAAAAATATGTTAAAATTTTTCTACTTTTAGGAACTCTTGGAGGTTTTCTTGTTGCTGTTTTTGCTTCTTGGGTAGTGAATTTTCATCTATTAAAAGTTGAAGGATTTTTTTTTATTTATCTTTAAAATGGTTTTGAATATTTGTATCCTATCCAGTCCAGTCTTGCTGTTCTACTCAGTAACCACAAACAACCTCTCATGATGGTCAATCTATACATCTCCTTATCCTCATACTGCCTTTAGATCTTGTTGTTATTCACCCAAAACAAGCTTGGGGCTATTAAAATAGGAGAGAAAAGAAAAATTTCATGTGTACACAGGTGAAGACCTAACTCTAGAAGTGATACACAAATTCCAAAATCATGCAATACTTATAAATTCAAAAGGATAATGGGCCTCACCTTCTCTATACTCAATTTTGTTTCTAACCAGTGGTACCACTTCTCCTGCTGATGTGCCATTGTGGAAAGGGAGGCCCCAAAGGTTTTACCCCCATCACTGGCACTATAGAGATGCTACATCCTTGGAATAATGAAGGGGCACCACCTGAAGACAAGGTGAGAGACTCAGAAACTGATGAAATTTGTCCTCTTTGCTGACTTGAAAGGGGCCTTAAGAAGTGTATTGAACATTTTAGGTCGTGTTCAAGTAAAGTGGTCATTGCACATTTCATTCACAAAGTTTTCCAACACAAAATACTTTTATTTGTTCCTAGAGCAGCATTGGGGTGGTTGTGCTCTATTATGACAGGTCTTATTTTACAGAGAATGTAAAAAAAAAAAAGGGGGGGGGGGTCATGTAGTACTCGGAATGTAGAATAAAGATTAGCAAAACCAAGAATGTGTGGGGATTTAGGATAGAAACTCGTATATTAAACAGGTAGTTCATCTGCATTCACCCTCCATACTTAGGGTTAGTGAAGTAAAGCTCATACCCCAGTGACAAATAAAATGTTACAAAATCCCTCTTACCTACTTGCGAGCCATCAACCCAGTCTCTAAGGTGTCTTCACCGGGGTCTTACATGCCACAAATGGTAAGCATCAGGTAGTAGGGTGACTGTGTTAATGAACTGGCATTGAGAGTCAGACAGCTCAGAATAGCAGTGGTTGAAATATAAAAGTGGTCATTTCAAAATCAAGGTGATAATTCCTGCACAGCATGACCCCAGGGCCTACTTCCTCACTTTTCTTCTATGGACAAGTTCCCTCCTATAATTCTCTTGAAGACTATGCTATTCCCCCATTCCCCAGTTTAACCAGCAGAGAGAGAGAAAAGAGTGAAAAACTGCTTTTTAAGAACACTTCTAAGAAGTTGTGTTAACCATTTCTGCTTGAAATAAGTGAACAAGTAATCAGTAGCAGCCAAGATTTAAATACAGTCTTTATTCAGGCCAGTGTTCTGTGCAGCTAGGGAAAAAAAAAAGGGGGGGGGGCTTCTATAGCCATAGAAGGAGACAACAAATTAAAGAGGACAGTTGACTATTAGTAAAATTTGTGAACTGAGATCATATTTGAAGTTTTCTTTTGGGATTATAAGCAGCTAACAAAACAAGAAGGGAGAATTGGGAGACCTTTATTGAGTCTCAAACCGAAGTTATTCAACCCAAAATGTTTTTGCCTTTTTTGCCCCTGGAAAAAAACTTATTCGTTTCATATACCTTCTTAGCTCAGATTCTTCAACCCTCCTGATCCCTTCATCCTTCAGTCTCAGTTCTCAACTGTATTTGGTCTCACAGGACATGCCACCGCTTCTGGCAGCAAATCACTCAGACAGCGTAGATCTGGGCACTGGTGTTGGAGGCGGTACCTCAGCCAGGGGTGCCATCATCAAAGAAAGTAGCTCTTCTTCCTTTAGCAAAGGGCAGCTTGAGATGCCTGAGATGGATGGAAGATGGATAGAGCACAGAAATCCTCTTGCTGGTGGAGCTCCCCACGTTACAGGAACCTTCGGAGCCCTGACGGGTGCAGAAACTATTCGAAACAGACAGTTCTCAGCAACTTCCAGAGACTTGACCTCCACCATTGCAGCCACTGGAGCTCGAGCAGCCACTGTTGCCGTGAATGAGGAGTACTTAAGAAATTATTTGGCTCAGGTCAGGATTGGTTTTTAATATATGGAAGAAACAAAACTGATTACATGCATATGTATTATTAGTGGGGTAATCTTTGCCATGAATCAAAATGGGACTCTTTTGGGTAGTGTTGTTTTCTTAAGAAACTCTTTTGGGTAGTGTTGTTGTTTTCTTAAGAAAAGAGAGTTATGAGCCACTGAATCAGCTAAATTATGAGATGGTAACAGATGATCCCACCATCCTCTTGCAGAGGTTTATTTCTCACTTTCATGCATGTTTTTGCCAGTTGATGCAGCTCTGTTCCATGTTGTCTTCACCTGAGATACATGCAGGGAGCAGATTTTACCTGGGTAGATGCATCCTCAGAACTAGGGAGCAGCAATGCAGAACCAGGCAGGGGCTCATTCCTTTCACTGACCAGGGCAAGTCACAACACTGTGTCCTGTCAGAGGGTCAGAAAGTAGAGTCCCTTTGCAGGGTTCAACTCAGTAAGAATGGACCCGGTGGAGGGTTGCATATATGTAACCTAGAAAACACCATCTGTTATTTACCTTTCTCTTGGGAATATGAGTACTTGACTTCACTTTTGAGGAGAGTTAAAAAAAAATAACAGAGAAGGTTTGGGAAAGGTAATTGAACTAGGTAGGAAGCCCATGCCTACAATTAGGAAGTACAAGTGGGCTGTGTGCCTTTCTCTACACCTTCATTCCCTCCCTTTTTTCACACTATCTTCATACCTCAAGTATTAACTTGACAAGGTTGTGGTGGTTTGGTGAGTGTTAAGAAAACCACTACTTGGCCCTTTTTTCTCTATCACTGGCAAGCTCTGTTCCAATGTCTTATTTAATTTTTTTTTAATATAGAAATAATATTTTATTTTATTTTATTTATTTTATTTTTTTTAATTTTTTATAATCAAATAGTTTATATATATATATACATTTCATATCTGCAATGTCTTATTTAATTTTGATATATTTCCCCCTCTTTCCTCAAATCCCACTCAAGTAAATCTTCATTATGTTTATATGTATAGCTGTTAATTTGGAAATCATTTCAAACTTAGAAGGAATTTTGAATTCTTGTATCTGCTACCCAAATTACCTAATTATTAACATTTTGCTATATTTGCTATTTGTTTTCCCATTTCCCTGCCCCACACATACTATTACATTATCACAGTGCAGTAAAAAATTTCAGAAATTTTATAGTAACTCATTCTATATCTCAATTTAGTCAATCATTTACTGCCATTTTTTTTCCCACCCAGAACTCAGTCTGGATTATATATTTCATTTACTCATCAGGACTCTCTAGCCTCCTTTAACCTGATACAATCCCCTCCACCTTTCTTTGTTTTTCACGTTTTTAGTATTTTTTTAAGAAGACTTAAGACTTATTTTTAAGAAGACTTAAGACTTATTTTTAAGAAGACTTAAGACTTATTTTTTTAAGAAGACTCAGCTTAATGTAGAATATCCCTCAAATTGTGTTTCGCTAATGTCTCCTTGTAGTTAGAGATATTTATTTGGCATAGTAGTGAGACTCTTTTTAAGTAAAACTGTGTCTGCTGGTGGGAATGCAGACTGGTCCAGCCCCTATTGAAAGCTGTGTGGAGGACCCTTAAACTACTGAAAATGCAACTTCCATTTCCTCCAAGAATCCCATTTCTAGGAATCTACTCAAAGGTTACAAAACTCTAATTTGTAAAGACACCTGTTCCTGGATATTTATTGCAGCCTTATTTACAATAGCCAGGATATGGAAACAACCCAAATCCCTCAAAACAGATGAATGATACAGAAAGCTGTGGTATATGTACACAATAGAATGTTATTCATCAATCAAAAAAGGTGAATTTATGTCATTCACAGCAACATGGATGGAACTAGAAGGAATGATGCTGGCAGAAATAAGCCAGAAAGGAAAAGAGAAATATTGGATGGTCTCAGTTATATGAAGTATAAAGGGAAAACAAACAAACAGACAAGAAAAATTTAAAACTAACTTTCAGCAGAATTGAAGCACAGTGCATGAGAATGGGAGGGGGGGAGTTGGGGATGGAGGGGGCACAAAAATTAAGACGATGGGTTCACGATTGATAAGGTGGAGAGAGAACCCCGGGGTAGAAAACAATATAAAAAATAAGAAATTGTACCCACAAATATAAAAAAATAAATTAAGGGGGGGAAAAAAAGTAAAGCTGCATCACTAACCATGTGTCTGTTTCCATTTTAGAAAGCAGCCGTGTACACTGAAGATGATGACTTCCACATGGCCAGAGATTGCCTTCTGATGTACTCTCAGGAAGACACTAACTCTCCACATGGTTCCATCGGCTGTTGCAGTTTTATTGAAGGAGAACTAGATAACTACTCCTTGGATGATTTAGGATTTAAATTCAAGACCCTAGCTGAAGTCTGCTTGGGTCAAAAAATAATTATGGATACAGAATTTGAGCAAAAATCTGTCCAAGAAACAGACATGAAGGCAGCCTCACATTCACAGTATGAACAAACCAGAGTTAGTTCAGAGAATGTTTATGCCTCTGGTCGTAGCTTTCAAGTTCCAAAACCTTTGCATGAAGCAAACACAGAGACAGTAACTCAAGAAATAGTCACTGAGAGATCTATGCCTTCTAGGCAGGGTCAGAAGATCGCTACATCACTTCCTGATTCCTTGGCTTCCGGTAATATTGTAGTGACAGAAACATCCTACACCACCAGCTCTGGTCTGCAGCCAAGCACGGTGATTCTGGCTCCTGGAAAGCCTCAGGGCCTGATCGTGACAGAGCGGGTATATGCTCCAGCTTCTACCTTGGTCGATCAGCATTATGCCAGTGAAGGTAATGTCTTAGTTACTGAGAGAGTAATGCAACCTAATGGGGGCCTAGCTGGCCCCTTGGAAGACACTCAGCATCTGGCAGATACAGAGTATGTTATGGTGAGGGAAAGAGAGAGTTTTCTCACCCCCAGTTCAGACATACAGACCACTCTGACCAGGCCCAACCTACCAACAGTTGGCCACTCTCATTCTACTGTCACCTCGTCATCCACCAGAGTCTCAAAGCACAGCACTGTCCAACATTCTTACTCCTAAATATGGAAAGCACAATTTGAGCTGCAGATTAACTAGCAGAGACTGGTTCATGTTGCCTATGGACCTGGCTTTTCCTGAGCCTTACATACATAAGAGACACATCACATTAGGCTTAAAAGTTTTCTCAGTCATAATATTCAAAGGACCTCACTGTCTCTGCTCCCAGGAGTGTGCTTAGTTAGAACTGCCCCATGATTTACGTAGGGCATGTGATGATACTGTACTTAAGTCATACAATATTCAAAACAGCCAGGGAGACTCTGGCTACTCTAAATTTACCAAATTTACAGAAGCACCCTTTAGTTAAGGGACCTCTGTACACTTTAACATTGCTTCCCATATTCTGTACTTGATTGCTTCATCAACAATGCATGTATCCAAAGATAAATAATCAGGGCTACTAACTTTGTTTTCCTTAAGACTAGAAGTCATTTAATCTGTATTGAGTTGACTGAGTTTTGGAACATTGGCTTGGTAAGAACACACACTGTGTGTGTATGCACGTATACACTTGTGTGCACGCATGTTATATGTGTATGGATGTGACTTTAAAAATACCACTATGCCTTCTCTTTTTCTCTCAGTTGTCATGAAAATATTTAGCTCCTCAAATTCATTTGAATAATCTTGGGTACAATTCATAATAAAATTTAAAAAGTAAAATTCATTTTACTTTTTAATAGTAATAATATACTATAAAAAGTCTCAGGATGCATTTTATTCTATTTAGTACAACTAAAGTACCCTCTAGACTCCATTCTCTACTGTGATAGGAACTGTGCCTGTTTTACTGTTAGAACCTTAGTGCCTAATGTAGGTGCCAAATAAATATTTGGGAAATTAGATGAAATTTTGGAAACTCTGATACTACTGCAACATTATTTTGAAAGACCCTGTCATGTCGATAATTATGAATTTGAAATTGTGAGTTTATTCTATGTCATGAAATCACTGACTGGTTGTGAATTACTACTTGAGTATTAAATATCACAGAATTGACCTGATTTTGTATAATATCCTTGCTTTTCCTTTTGAAAAGTTATGTAGGTGTTTTGGCTCCTAAATTAATTGCATTTTTATTGCTCCTTGAAAAAAAATACATTTAAAGTTTCAAAGTATAAGTGCATATCAGTAATGCTTTATGTAAATATTCTGCACAACTAATTTTTATAAATTTTAAAGACTATTTTTGTGATTTTTCAAGATAGTTTGCTAAAGGAAAGAATCTTTAAAATTCATTGTAGCACATTTTAGAACTGTTGTTGAATTCTGTTATACAAAAGCTTTATACCTTTTGTTCCTAGTGACAGTTTGTGAGTATAAAGTAAATATTTTTAGACATGGTAAGTCTGGCCTAGATGAAGATCACTCTTCGATGATGATCTAAAGTTTTTACACACTACTTAGTAATCACTGCGGGTTTTTCATTATAGACTTAGTAGAGTTAATATTTTACAGAGTATGCAACAGGAATATTGCTTTTGTGGAAAATGTAAATATGACCTCTGTACACCAAACAAACAAAAACATGGTCTGAAACTTCCTCTTTGGGCAGGCTTGCTAAACAAACCTGTCTGTCTCTGTGTATAGTGTATTCCCATTTTCTAAATGGTTTTCTCTGTACTTATGAAAGGCAATTTGTATTAGTTTTTACACATGTTCTGTGGGGAACTCTGTTTGTATGCGTATCATCAAAAATATTTAAATAAAAAGATGATGACCTTTAGAGTCACCCGTTCCACATTATTCATGTTTTACAAAGGAATGTAACTGGTTGTTCAAGGAGGAGGGGGCACCTGAGAGCTGAGAGTGGGTGTTTGTTGGACTTTGATAGCTTAATTAAAACTACTTATCTCTGCCTGAGCCAGCCTCCTTGGAAAAGCATCATTTACTTCCCTAAAAGTACAAGAAGGTGTGATTAAATTGGAAGTTCAGATAAAGTATGATGAGTTTTTAATGGGAACTATGCCCCATATGTTGTTTATCAGAAATTCTAATTAAACTATTACAGGGTGAGTCAGGCTTTTTCTTCTATTAGCCTGTGACCAGCACCTGGAGTGTTGCATCTTCCCCATGATTGTGCAGCACAGTGGGTGTACACACGTGTGAGTGTGCACACCTGGGCCTAGGAGAAGGAATAAAAGAGTGCATGTGATAGCGTACAGACATGAAAAAGAAAGACAGAAACAGAGTCAGAGAGAGGAGTGAGTTGAGAGGTGGGGAGAGAGAAGCCAGAAGAGAGAAAGCTCAGAGAAAGGGTGTGGAGATTCTTGGGGGCACTGGGAGGCTCATTTGCTTCCTGGCTTGGTCTTCCCTGACCTGCCTTATTCTGCCTGTTGTGTCTGTGTAACTACTAGAACCAATAAAGAACCTGTGCAGATTGGTGAGCCTGATGCTTGCCCCAACAACTGTGCAACCTTTATTTTCCAGGTGAGATGTGGCAACCTTGTTCCTTAGTGAGTAAAAGGTGCTCTCCACCCAGAGAGTAACATTGGGGGTACCTGAACTTGGCTGAAAAAGGTTTGCACATCTGACCCAAAAAGATGAGGTCAGTAAAGACTAAGGTCCTAAGCAACTAAGGTTGCTTATTGTAGTTTACAAGGGGAAAGTTCTGAGTTTTGCCCATATTATCATGTCACATTAAATATTTCGCAACACTAGCTCATCAAGACATCCTATTGCACTGAGAGAATGAAGATAACACTGTATTTCTGTGTCCCCAAGGTTCTCATCCAAGGTAGCATATGAAGCAACTTTCAGTTGAATTTCTACAGAGATTCCAATCACCATTACATCAAAATAGATAAAGGAAAGTCTCAATTGTCACTTAGAAATGAGATATTTCAGATTACCTGATATTTAAATCTTAATTCTTTACCATACAAAATTTCTTGATTTTCACTATTTTATTGTAGCTCAAGTTCTCTAGATCATTACTGTTTTCATTTATTCTCTCTGTTGATTGCTGAGAGGAATGTTAACATCTTCAACTGATTTTGGTTTTGCTTATTTCCTCTCTAATTCTCCTTTTACATCCTATATTTTGAAACTTGTGTCTGTTATTAGGTACCAACACATCTGGTATTATTGTGTCTTCCTGAAGAACTGACCCTTTAAACAAATTATATATTTCCTCTCTTCATTGCTGATTATTTTCTGTCTTGAAATCTACTTTACCTAACATCAGTTTTGCCATTTCAGCTTTCTTTTGCAGTGTTTGCATAGTATATCTTCTTGATCCTAATACTTTCAACCTATCTCTGCCTTTGAAGATATAAGATTATATATATATATATTTGAAATATCTGAATAAGGTTTTACATATATCTGAAATATCGCATTACTAGGTGACACTTGAGATCATACTATGTCCATTGTGATGTAGTGGTAATTGGAATATCTGTAGATATTATATATATATTTTTTAATTTTCTGGCATTTAATGGAAAGTTTTCATCTATAGTTGATATTCCTATGGTGATGGTAGGTTGCCATCTTAGTATGTATTTTCTGTTGGTCCCATCTGCTGTGCGCTATTTGCATTCCAGAAGAGTCATGCCAGGC